>PVJX010041290.1:0-14727 GCA_004027295.1 Dolichotis patagonum
TAGTTTTAATAATATGGTAGGGAAAAGAATAAAGGTCTTTAGTTTTCTAGAAATTTTATGAAGATGCTTAAAAAACTCCCAGGTTATAGTGTTCCAGATTGAAATTGTTAAGGAGCAAATCAAATGTTAATGATGGATAATATTTTAATATTCTGTTGAAAGCATATTGATCTAAATTGTTTAGGAATCCTTGAATCATTAGTTAGTATTCAAGGGATGATTATCATGTAATGAGATGGCTTTTAACAAACTCATTAAAACGCATTCAATTGACAAAAAATAAATTGAATGTGGACTATTTATAAAGCAAGTGAGAAAAACTAAAATGCATGACACATAGTCTCTGCCCTCCAGGAACTCGTGTATTGTATTAATTTTTGTACTTCAGTGTTATTACCTTGGAAAGCTCTCATCTCTTTCCAGTGAGATCACTCCTCAAAACAGCTAGAACTTCTTTGGAGTTGTCTGAAGAGTAGATTTGACATCTTTACTCGTGCATGTGCACAAACAGGTACACTAATTGTCACTTTAGGAGTTGGCAAAATACAGTTTGTGGCTAGACTCATACTTATTTTGTATGACCCCAGAACTAAGAATGATTTTTATATTTTTACACTGTTAAGTGGCTGAAGAATTAAAATAACAATAATATGTTGTGGCACATGAGAATTATATGAAATTCAAGTCTTTGTATTCATAAATAATGTTTATTTCATTATATTTCAGTACAAATATTTCAGCATTTATAAATTATGTTTATTTATGTCTGTCTATGGCTGACATCGTGCTACAATAGCATAGCTATGGAGTTTTGGCGGAGACCATGTGCTCTTAAAGCCAAAACTGCTCACTGTCTTGGCCTTCACTGAATCATGGCTTTTGGAACATAGCTTTATTTTGTTATGGATTCTTTAATTAGAGGCCCTGCCATCTTCCACAGATTTTACTCTGAACTGATGCTTTATCCAGTCTTCAAAAATCAAACCTTTCCTCAGCGGTCAAAGTTTTATTTTGCTTTCTGGACATTCACGGAGATCCGATTCAGGCTTTGAGGCAATCCCCCAAGAGTTCACCAGCACTATGAGAATTGGTTATGTTGTTATTATTCTGAAGGTAGTATGTGTCCCCGAGTTAGGTATGAAATAAGCCATAGGGAGGGAACAAAACCTGGCCTTCAGTGAGTCCTGGAAGAGAAATGGAACAGAACTGGATGAGCCCGCTTGTTTCGCCTTTAGGTGTCTGCTTCCTGCTGTGTATGGTGACCTGCGCTTCATTGTTGTCTAATGATCTTCACTTCATGGCTTCTCAGTATCAGTGGCTTTCACTGTCATGTTACTTCTGTGTAGGTCTCTTATGGGCAACTTGGCAGGTCATCTTCAGTCGATTTGGGGGAAGGATATTACTAGGTTTTGACACTGACCATCTTGTAAAGTGTGTTTTTTGTTCACAAGGGCTGACCTAGGTCAGTGGCATTGGGCCTTGGCAGGCATGCTGCAGAGGGCTGTTTGTTGTTGAAAGCTCTAACAGGTTCGCCACCACTGACCTAGGTCCTTTCCCAGTGAGTCAAGGAGTCTGTAGATGATTGTCAGAACAAGGAATAAAGAAAAGACTAAGTTTGACCCATTACCTTCATGTAGCAAACACTTGTGTTTAGAAGTCATCTGTTGTCCCTTAATAGGTACTGGTACAAGGACCTCTAGACATCAAGGACACTGATCAGAACTGAGGCTGTCCTCATCATGATCAAGTTAGAGAGCCAAAGAGCATTACCTTGATGGACTGATACAGCTGAGAATTACAGCTGTGGTCACTAGCTGGGAAGCTGACTACAAGATATCCTAAGAGGAAAAGAACATGGCTGTCATCGAATGTTATCCAGATATACCAAAAGGGGGGCAGCAAGGCATGCTGAGGTGATTTGGGAATATCAGAGGTGAAAACCAGGTGCTCTCAGGCTGGGATCACTGCGCAGCTTTACTGAGCCTGTTTACATATCTGCAGTTTCGTTCTCTGAAACAAAAATTTGATGGCTTTTTAGTCAGTTCATTGGCATATGTGGAAGTCTTCTTCATTCTATAGTCAAGAAACTTGAGTCTTTAAAGTAAGCCGTGGATGTTGTCATAGCGCCAGACCTAAGTACACTCTCTCTATCTGCTGTTGTCCTTACTTGCATCTTTTCTCCCATGGCTTGATTTGAACTTGTTAAGTGGAATCGGAGGAAACCAGAGGATCGTAGGATACTCATTCTAGAGGCGGTTTGTGCTGTCCTAGAAAAGTCGGGGCAAAGAGAAACAAAGTCATCTTGACTCCTGTGAACCCAGCCTGGTGATGGGAGCCCTTCCTCAATGACTTCTCTGTGACATTGCATCTGGCTTTCTTGGAGATTCAGGTCGCCCCACTGTGGTGAGAGCCCCCCTGGGGGACTTACCTCTTTTATTCTCAGATGTCCTCAGTTTCCTGAGGTCCAAGTTGTGGCTGTGACTTGGCCTTTGTCTTTACCCCAGGATACTGTGGCAGGGACAGGACAACCTGAACCATGTTAAACATGGGACCCTTGCCAATTTTAGTTGAATATTGGGATTAAAAATTAAAGCACTTCTTAAGGTTGTAATGTAGGGTGAGGAAAGAGGTTTTCTTTCATAAAATATTTATTAATTTTCATAGAGCTGCTAACATCTCCGTTTTCTGAGCTTTTCCACCATCAGCCTTAACTTTGCTGTTAAAAGTGAAGTTAGCAGCTGTAGGAACGGACTCTGAGTGGCTCCTCACTAATGAGTCACTACCCAGTTGTTCCTCTTCATGAGAGAATGAACAAGAAAAACAGCGAAGTGCGGCCCAGGTCATTCGTGTGAACCTCTGGCACGCGTGTCCCAGCGGCTGCTTGTCTCGGAGACAGCTCTGAGAGCTTCACCATCCCTGCCCCAGCTTATACCTGTTCGCATCAGCAGAGGCGAGATGAAGGCAGCTGGCACAGTGAGGTGTGGTGCCTGGGCAGTGGCACAGCTGCGTGGTGTGACAGGAGACACTGCTGAACCCTTCCAGATGAGAGAGAGGAGCCAGAGGCACTTCAGAGTCCCTGACAGTTTGGAGCATCGGTTAATTTTAAAAGGAATAAGATATTTTGAAATTATACAGTGATTTCTATTAAACTGATAACAGCTGGTGGCAACTTGAAATACCAATCCAATTTTTAGAGGAAGGTAAACTGCACATTTCCTGGGAAGCCCAGCTACACTAATATCATCTGGGGATCTAGCAAAAGTACTTACTCCCGTTAACGCATAGTCCAGCTGACCCTTCATACATGGATGGAAATAAGATCAGTAAAATGCGGCAGAGACGCTGGAACACAGGCTGGGGGTGAACGTAGGAGGCGGACCAGTTGTACCAACCCAGCCATCAGATGTAATGGGGGAGCCGTCTCTCCCCCAGAGCCTGGGCGATACAGTGAGTGGCTGTCAGGTGCATGGTTGACTGGGGGTGCACATTTTGATGTTGGCATTTGCTGGATTTAGTAGGGTGCATGTCTCCCGGGCACTCCAGCAGTAATGTTCGTGCGTGCGAGCCCTGCACTGAGGAGCATTCTCCAGCCTTGCAATGCTCCTTGAGCTATGCTTGGCTGTCCCCTTTCCACCGATGCCATGGCCTTGACTATCTTGTGCTCGAGGGCTTTAAGGAGACAACACATTTCCATGTCCTTAAGCATTATTTCTTTCTACTAGTTTTTCACTAAAAATGAGCCATTTTGAGATGATAGCAGCACAGTCAATATCTTTCAGTGGGAGCATGAGCAATTTTGTCAGTGTGTGTCTAGGCATTGTTCTGCTGTCCCATGTAAGGCTCACACACCAAGCCATTCTTTGATAGGTACTTGGATGCTGTTATGGTTTGAGTTTGGATAGTGCCCCTGAGCCTCATGCATCATGGACAGGACTGAATCTATCATTTGTGATTGGTTCATTGTCTAGCACTGGGATTGGTGGTGTGAGTGCTGCACCCACCAAGGGGCAGAGCTAACATACAATGTAAGGGCAGGAAGGAGATGTACTCTCCCTTTTTTGCCCTGTTTGCTCTTTCTGTATGCAGCTGCCATGGATGGTTGCCCCTCAGCCATGGCACCCTGCCTTGGAGCCAGCTGGGTGTGGACTGAAACTTCCAAAAATGTAAGCTAAATAAACCTTTCCTTGCTTCACTTTGGGCATCAGGTATTTTGTCTCAGCAATGAGAAAAAATAATCAAGACAGGTACAATTCCTTTTTTTTGTTTTGTTTTTTGTGGTACCATGAATTGAACCCAGGGCCTCCACACTAAGATATATCCTCAGCCTTTTACTGAGATGGGTTCCCAGGCTGGTTTGAATTTATGATCCTCCTGCCTCAGCCTCCTGAGTGCTGGGATTACAGACATGCACTACCCTGCCTTGCTGGATACAATGATCATGTTACTCTTTTCTCTCTCTACTTCTAGCCCCCACCCCCAAATCACTTCATTCACTGTGATATGTATTTCATGCTTCCCAAATGTGAGCTGCAGCTCGATACTTCGGTGGAACAGAGCTCACAGATTCCCAGGTGACCTCCCCGGAGACTGAGATCCCGGGGCAGTGGGACCAGGCCGTAGGATGGAGCAGAGGGCAGGCCAGCCCTCTTTCTGTCGCTCAGTCATGAGGCCGGTTATTTACAGTGCCCTCTTTGCTCCCTGGATCTGTTAACATTTTTCTTCTCAGTTTGGATCTTGGCCTGTGCGGTGCCCCTCTCACAAGGCATGTGCCATTTTGATTCTAAAATAATGGGAAGAGTGTTCCCACACTGCTGCTTGGTGATACGACTCCCAAACTGTCTACAGATTGCCAAGTAAGTGAAATGTTTTGACAGAGAGAAATATGTGTTGTCAACATTGCTTTCCTCATGGTTGAAAAGGGAAATTGAAACTGCACTTCAGCAGGGTTTGGTGGTGGTGACTGGAATGATCTCAAGGTGAGTGACTGCAGACCATTTTGTTTTCCTTTATGCCTCATTCTTTTCTAATGAAATGCCCAATTAATAGTCTAGCTTATATGTTTTTAAAAAAGACTTAGAAGCAATTCAGAGAAGGAACAGTGACAGCAGCAGTTCCTAATCACAGGAGAAAAACCCTAGCACCACTGTGGAGAAGCAGCACCGCATTCGACCAAAGTGTCCTGTGCCATGGTTTTAAAGGAAACTCAAAATGAATGCAGGCTTTTAGACAGATGGTGTGTGTGTGTGTGTGTGTGTGTGTGTGTGAGTGTGTGTGTGACTTATTTGTGATACATCAAATAACAGACACTGGCTAAAAATAGAAAAAAGAGGAAGAATCCCTAGTAGAGCAGTACATTTAGGACAACCTGTGAATTTGTCTCTGGGATGAAGTGAAGTACAGAATTGTGCAGCGGTGTTGTCTCCCAGAAAAATGAGGCTTTTTCTGTTTTTCTGGCAGGCAGGCACGTTCCTGCCAAGAGCTTGTTGGAAATACAAACGTGGCAGGTGGCTCATGACACCCTTCTGACCACTGACTTCTTGGCCAGGCCTGCATTGTGGAAGCTGTTCTTGAGTTTATCACTTAGAGAATACTCTTGGTGAGAGAAAATGTTAACAGTTTTGCCTTTCCTGAGACTCGCTAAGGAAGTGATTCTTCTTACAAGTTTCCTTTCATGGATGCACTGTGCAAGATGGAAAGAGGATATGGAACTGGGGAATAGCCTGGACTTTCAATTTGGACTTAAAAAGTCATGTTTTCTTGAGCACCTAGTATGCGCAGGAGTATTTGGGAGTCACTGCTGCTTAGTCCAAGATAAAGAAAGCTAAGTTCCTGTCCTTATCTAGCTTCACATATTCTCACTTAAAAAAATCAATTTTTACTTGGGTGGACAATAAGAAGGGTACAGGTGGAGTAACGAGGTGATTTATATGGGCTTAACTTCCTTATATGGCTAGTTCTTTGGGTTTGGAAGTAGATAGATCTTAGTTTGATTCCAGCATGACACTGGTCAGCAGAATGTGCTTGAAGCTGTCTAAGTCTCTGTTTCTCTTATTTTTGTTGGTTTCTTGCTCTCATTTTTAAATGAAGATAGCAACACCTCCCTTGTGTGGTTACTGAGATGAGTCAGTGAGGTACCATGTATAGAGTGTCCCTCAGAGTACCTGAGACATGTGTGTCTATCATGCAGTGTCTGCTTCCCTGCCACTGCTTTCAGGTCACCTTGTGTCTCCTGCCAGCCATATGGATGCCTCTCTTAAGCCGTATCTCACAAGTGACCATCAGCACAACAATGTCTTCCTGGGCTGTGCTGTGGCCAGCTTGTGGACATGGCCATGGAAATGAGGGGGTTAATAAGGACCAACTTTCCAAGATTTGTAGGTCTGAGTGTTCCTCATGCCTTTTAAAGAATGATCATACTGAAAGAGTTTTGCCCTAATATAAATTACTCTACAATTATGGTGGTGGTCTAACTTGGTGGAAGGCCAAAGCAGGAATGCTTACCACTTCAGCCCTAATTGGAACTCCCTTTCCCTGTTTTCAGGGGAAGAAAATTCCAATCAGTTCCTCACACATCATCAATGCCCACCCCAAGCACCACTTTCAGTCAGAGGTCATGAAACCTCCCGCCATGCTTGCCTGTGGCAAAGGAGATGGCCCAACCACCACGGATGTGTGCGCCTTTCCTTTCTTTCCTCTTTTTTTTGTTTTCTGTTTTACTTTTTGCTTCTCTATTGCACCAGAAAACCCTAACACGTACATGACAATTTGAAAGTGATAGGTGTCTCATGAGTATTCCAGCCTTCCTGTCCTCCCTTTCCCTCCCCGGAAGTTGGGTGTGCTCCGGGACTTACTTCGTCTGATGAAACGCAGGTAGTAGTGAAGTGTGTCACTTCCAAGAGGAATCTTCAAAAGATTTCACTTCCACTGTCTCTGCTACCAAGGAAGCAAATGTTAGAGTAGGGCTTGTATCAGCCCAGGCCTAGGAAATACTGCAAGGAGTAAGATCCTTCTGTGTATCGGGTTAAAAATATGCCTATATGTTATGTTGTACCACTGAGATGTTCAAGTTGTTTGTGTTCTGCCTAGATAAAAGTAGAAAACTGCACACATAGTCTAACAATTTCCCTTTGCCAAAAGATCTTAGGGATTATTCTGCTGAAATTGCTTTCGGGGCAGAATATGAAAATCACAATGTTACGGAAGAGCCATGCTTTTTCTGTCTTATAACAATGTTGATAGGCTTAATCACCCAGCACATTCATCAGAATCAACTCTGAAGCATCTGCTGCAAACAAGTCACTGGGTACCACGGAGTCCACTGGGGAGAATATGTCCCTCAAACCATGTTGTACAAAGGCTGGGACGAGTTAGACTTGGGGGGCGGTTGTAAGATGCAGGCAATGTGCAATACAATTTCCACAAAAGTTTAAAGTGACAGACTCAACTTACATACGGTCTCTTTCATTGTCCCAAGTCTACAATTCTAAACAACCTGAGGGACAAAAGATTCCTCCCTTCCCTACTCCCACTTTCCTGCCCTTTACACAGGGGTGAGGCACAGTCACAAAAAGAAGTTTCAGAACTTCCGAGTAACAGAAATGTAAGTTGGAATGTTGCCCCCATTATAAAAAATAACATCCATCTGAAATATTTGAAAAGCAAAATAATTGCATTTTGTTTTTGCCCTTTGTGCATTCATTTGGGTTTTGGTTTATCTGTTTGTATCTACTTATATGTGCCTTTGTCTAAAATAACATTCTCTCTAGATCGTGAGCTTCTTAAGGGCAGGGATGAGGCTCATTCACTCTTAGGTACTCTTACAGTCTGTTATCATAGTACTGTGTATATAACTGGGCCCCTGCATTCATCAGCTTCCTGTTTGTGTAACAAGCACTTGAGGTAATAAACTTATAAGGAAGAAAGTTCTTTTGGCTCAATGTGTCCCTTGCAAGAGCATTCCCTCAAGACCCAGATTCCTTCAGCATGGCCCATTTCCTACAGATTCCAGGACCTCCCAATGGCATCAAAGCTAGAGACCAGCACTCAGGACTTCGGGGCACATTTGTGAGCCAACCTATAGCAGCCCCTTGTGCGTGTTGAATGCCTCAAAGCAGGTTAGCAGGGAAATGGCATATTCACACGTATGAGAACCAGGGTGATGGCCAGTTCACTGCTTGAAACTCTTCCTGTTGTTCATATGGAGCAACTCTAGAAGCTGATATTTGGAGAGAGACAGCAATGCATTCCAGCTGCTGGTGCTAACAAACTTCAGGCTTACACAGACCTCACACACCAACCACACCCGCCGGCACTAAGGAAACTTGGGACTGTTCCTTCTGTGTTCTCCCCATATTTTATATTTTTAAACTATCAGGATAGGAAAAGAAGAAGAGAAGTAAACATTGCTTTACCCCCAAGTGGGAGTCCTTAGGATTCTGTTGAGATACGATGGTGAATAGGAGATAGGAACAGTTTCTGTGTTGACTGTAACTTTACACTTTCGTTTTGGAAAATATGAATGAATACAGTGCTTACTATGATAATGGTTAGGATTCTCTCATAACAATTAATAACCATCAAAATTTTCTTTGTAACAAGTCATAGTGAGCTTAGCTTTGGCAAAAAAAAAATGCACTCTTGAACTCTGATTTTATGATAAATTGCGATGGTGGGGTGAGGGATAAGTGGAATTTTGGGCCTGACTTCTATTTTTTTAACTATTCCAAATGGTTATTTTAATGTTTTCTGGCTAAAGGTCTAAGTTTGGAGGGAACTTGCATGTGCCTGACTGAGATTCATTCATCTTGCAAAGGACCTTCCAGATGGCCAGGGTCTTGGGAAACCCTCTTGTGAATTGGAGTAAGTTTCCAGAGTGAGACAGATATCATCTGGGACTTTCAGATGTGGCCCAGGTTCTGGGAGTAGGAGAAGCCAACACCATTTAGTTCTACCTTTTTTTTTTTTTTTTTTTTTTTTTTTTTACAAAATTTAGGGTCATTTCTGAATTATTGGGATGAGATGGTAGAGTACAGGGAAGTTGGAAAATATTTGCATTTCCCTACTGCAATCTCTGCACATCTGGGTTTGCCAGTGAGAATTTAGTTGACTGATGGGTGGGTGCTTTTGTACTCAGAAACTTGATATGAGATTCAAATGAAAGAGGTGCTCAAACATTTGACTGTGTTTTTGTTCACTTGAAAGATCTGGAATTTTTTGGTAACTTTTCTGGAAAGAAGAGCTGAGTGGGAATCCTAGGTTTACACTGAATAAAGTACATCTGGCATATTATCTGATTTTTAAAAAATAATTTTTGCCTTTGAAAACTTTATGTAAATATGTTTTTTGGATTTCTGATAATATGCTATCATAGGTAAATGGATTTAGTGGCCATAATTAGCACCATGTTTATAGGAAGTCTTTGAGTATGTGTATGTATGTGTGTATATATTTGTTTTGCTGTGTCCAAGTCTGAACTCATGTCCTTCCTGTGCTGTGCTGTCACTGAATTGTATCCTCAACCCTTTTTTTGCTGGAGCAGGGAGAATATTACCTCTTTTTTTTTGTTCATTGGTTCTTAGTTACAGAAAGAGTAGATGCCAGACATGACCTTGGGTGCGTCACCTAACAGTTTTAAGTCTGTCATCTGTGAAAGGTCGGAGTGGGACCCAGTGACATCTGAGGCACTAGGCAGCACTGGGAGTCTCTGATTTGGATGCACACAGGGAAGCAAGGGTCACAGGTGAAGCCTCACACATCCTGCATGTTGGTGATGGCGAACCTTTTAGAAACCGACCGCCCACACTGCAGCCCCAACCCCACTCATTTATTGAAAAGTCTCAATATAGCAGTTAACCCTGAATGCTTGGCTGCTGGGTGGTGCTGGGCTGATGTGGTTCCCGCTGTGGCAGAGAGGGCCACGTGTGCCTGACATGTGGGCCACAGACCCACCATGGCTGCTCTGCACCATGCCCTTTTGATAACTTCCATTTTCCTTGGTGTCCGAAAAGTACCATTTCATAGATCAAGGCCTAAAAATAGCATTTCTCTTTTAATTGTGAAGCAAGGTTTTGGCTTTGAAAAAAGCAAGCTCTGTAAAAAATGGAACAATTAAAAATTTTTGAAACGTTAGTTTTAGGCCTGCACATTATTTCACAAGCCCGGTCCCTTTGTTTCTTCTTCGTCAAAGGACTTCAGTGGCTTGTTATTTTGGCTTTCATCTACTATCTTTTAACTCTTCCTGTTCAGAATAAGCTATACCATTTTTCTGGCCAGATGAGAAGCCTAATACTGTGCTCTTCCCAGTATCTGTCCAACACTGGTGGTGCACGGTTTATATCACTCCAGATTGTCACTTTTGAAGGATAATTTGCAGACCATGGGATGAAAAGATACTTCAGCTTTCCTCTTCAGATCTCTTCAATGCACTGCCTGTGTATTATTTCAGAAAATCCATTGAAAAGTAAACTGTTTCCTTCCTGGACTTGGCACCAAAGCAAGAAGGGACACATAATGTATTGTCGTGTTTATTATGCATCATTTTGCTGCTGACACTGGAGCCTTCTAAGACTGGGAAATTTACAACCAGGGAGGTCCAGCCATCATGCCTGAAGTGAAGGACAAAGTATTCTTTTCCTTTATGATCAGACAGTAAGCAATATACTTATCAAAGTCAAAATAACCTTCGCTTTAGAAAACACACTTGTCCTTAATTGCCAGAATAAGAATGTATAAGCAGCTTTCCTCCTCACAATGGAATAGAGGCTAAATTGTTGTAGGTTTTGAGTATTTTGTAATTTACCAAAAGTGGTATGCTCAATTATATTTTAATTTACAAATTTTGTGTATATATATACCAGAGAAGTGCAAAAATGTTTAGATTCTGAAATATTTACATAGGTTAGATGCATGTTTCATACTTATGTACATTTGCGCTATGTATTTTTTCTTTTGAGTCAAAGCTATGCCTAATAGTCCTATTTCTGCACTCTAGTGTGTAGCAGAAAGAGCGTGGATGGTGGAACTAGAAAGGTATGCATCTGAATCCCTGCTGCCCTGTGACACAGACATACACCTTATTTATTTCTCTAAAAATCACCATAATAATTCTTTCTCCTGTAGGGGTGTTTTAAAGACTAAATGAGATTGTACATGTTGAAAATGTCTTTTTTATTTTTTAATTTTAAAACCAAAAAGAATAAAAATCATGATATAGAATTTCAAAACAAAATAATAGATTAACAATAGTTAATATATTGCATATTGCTAACTTCAAAGTAGTTGCTCAGATTACAAGATATAAGCATGAAAAAATGATTAAATAATGAAAGCACCAATTGTTCTTTTTGATGATCAGAGATTAGTAGCATACTTATCTATTATCTATCTATCTATCCATCTATCTTTCTACTCTCCCTTTCTTTTATCCTTTCCTTCATCCCAGTTACTCTTTCCTTTTGAGCAGTTCCTTCCCTTTTCACTTTTGCAATGGCTGTTGTACATTTTTGATCTTATTTACTCTCTCAAGTTTTTATGCGAGGGAGACAATATGATGTTTACATACACAAGTCTGATTTATTTCACTTTTGAGTATGGCCTCAAGTTGCATCCATTTACCTATAAAAGCCTCGAGTTTATCTTTCTTTATAGCTGAGCAGTATTCCATTGTATAAAATACCACATCTTTTACAGTGCCTGGTCTATTTTGAGGACTCTAGAAGTATTTACCATTATTATTGCTATTACTCTTCTCTCTTCACCCTATTATTGTCACAGTAGTACACAGAAAACTCACAATGATAAACTCTTTATATATAAGAGGCAGAAAGGAAATGTTACTCCATCTTTACAAATATATAACTGTGTTTTCTAGAACTAGATAGTCTTTGGAGACATTGTGGTTTTAAGAGCTTTAAGTAACGCAGAAAGCAGACATAGGCAGGACAATAATTCTTACAGGCTAAGGTGTTTGGTAACTATGCTTACCTTAAGATACACTTAGTATAAGATATTAGACACATCTTGTGTCTTTATATAGTGGCCATCTGAACACATAAAGTTCAGGTTGTTTGTTTGGAAGTAGGCAGTTTCTAATACGTTGTTCTATTCATTTTTCAATGCTAGGACTCACTTCCTGGCACACATAATTTAATGGAAGACAGATTATTTGGGTTTACGTTTTTCAAAGGTCTCATTCCACAGTCAGTTGGTTCCTAGGCAGGGAGGACATGGTGAGAAGGTCTGGTGGAGGAAGGTCGCTCACATCATGGTGGTCAGCAAGCAGAGAGGTGAGGAGCCAGGAAGACAGACTTACCCTTTGTGGTCACGCCCCCAGCGCCTCACCCCTTCCTACCAGGTCCTGCCTCCGGACAGCAGCGCAGCTGCTGAGCTCACCAGCGGGTGAATCTTCTGGTGAGCACAGTGCCCCCTTGATCCAAAGCCCTGTCTCTGAGTGCACCAGACTTTGGTGGGGAGGGGTCATTCTCCACATAAATATAGTAACCCTTGTAACCACAAAACTTCAGTGTGGCCAAATACAAAGGGCAGAACACAATTAGAAAACAAGTGCCGGATCTATTCTGCCAAAGGTATGGAAAAACCATAGACGTTGGTTATTTTTCCTAGCTGATATCTGGGTTAACAAGCATCTTCCTGAGTAGTAAAGTTAAGGTGACAGCCTTTGCTGCTAGATGGTGACCTAGAGAAACGGGCTTGGGGAGAGAAGTACTGGGGAATCAAATAAGTTGCCATGTTAGTTCTCCATCATTTGCCTGAGAGGTTTTTGTTGGTGTTATTCTTTTTGGCCATACTTTGTGATATCACAGTAGGATTAAATTTAGGAAAATGAAATCTTAATGGGCTATAATTTCAGAAATATGGTATATTGAAAAATCACAAGACAAGCTGGGTGTGGTGGCACATGCCTGTAAGCCCAGCACTTGGGAGGCCGAGACAGGAAGATCACTGCAAGTTTGAGGCAGCCTGGGCTACATAGTGAGTTCAAGGCCAACCTAAATTACGTAGTAAGACCCTGTCTCAAAACAAATGAATAAACAAACAAACAAACAACAATCACAAGACAAGCAATAGTGAACACCATTTGAAATAAAAATTACAGTTTGAGTATATTTATGTTTTTATTTCTCCCCTCTTTCTTCAAACTAAGTAGAATGAACAAGTGAAACTTAAAATCTACTGATGAGCCCTTTCCTTTCCCACACATACACCAGAAAACAAAAATCTTATCCAAATCCATCCAAAACTCCTATTTGAGCTATACAGGAATTGCATAAAAATTGCTTGGCTTTCACTAGAAGCACTCTTCTGAGAAGAGGAACCATAATGCATATTAATAGGTGAAGAAAGCTTTTAAGGAAGGATCATAAAACCTGGGGGGACCATAAACTCTGAATCAGACTCCAGAATGAAAGTGCTGTGACAGCTCAGAGCACAGTGAAGTCTGAGTGGAGTGCAGTAAGCGACATTTGTGCCCTGGATTGTGAAGTACAGCCGGTGAGTTGTCTCCTGGGCTCCACACTTCCCTCCTCACCTCCTTTTACTCACGCATTGCTGTCTGAATGGGACTGCTCTTGATGGACAATACATGACCTAATGAAATAGAAAATGTTGATTGGATAAATTTTTAGCAAAGTTTCAGGATAAAGTTAGAAAGATGTCCTTGCTAGCATTTTGAGCTGAACACATTTCATCCCAAATTGTGTGCTCACCTTCAGAAGCAGCTTACACTGTGGACCTTGCTGCCTCTTGGGGCTGCAGGGAAAGCCCAGCTCTAGTTTATCTTGGGCTCACTCTGGAAGCCTAAAAATAATCCTCTATAAGCATCAGCTTTCCAGATGGACTCTCACTTTCCTAATTTTGCAGCCTTAAAATTGCCTGTGTCTTCCCAGTCTTTGGAAGGTCACAAAAAGATATTTGTTGCCAGATTTACAGCTTTGATCAGCGCACATCCACAATGGATCCACACTCGCTTTTCCCCAAGCTCTGGGGGCTCTACTGAGGCCTCCTGCAGTGCATTGCAGCACATTTCCTGAGAGAGCCCTGTACTGCTGGGTTTGTATGTGTGTTTAACCTATGAATTTTCAACATTCCTAGGCCTCCAGACAGCGCTATACCACATGTGCGAATGCCTCCACTCCCAAGAGATAGCTCAACACTCCTGCTTGAATGGTGTGAACAAAGGTGTGAACAGGCTTGGACTCCAGCTTATAGTATTCTCCCAGGACCAATGTCCCAGCACCAGGCTTGAGTCCTTTCTCTGTAGACACAGTCAGTGTCCCACTTCCTTTGACAGTTCTGTGACTGCTCCACGTGAACACCTAATATGACAATGTGTTTATTTTGCATGGGTTTAACTGAGCCACAGTCACTTTTGTTTTTCCACTCCTATACAATTATTGGACTTCCCAATGCTGGTAATTCCAGGAGAGGAGCAGCTCTCTTAGAAAGTAAAGGCGTCACTTTAAAAATGTGTGGAAGTGCCCTTGGAGATGGGAGACAAAAATGTCACATATGTTAGTTTTAATCATGTGATTCATTGTTTTCACTGAGATTTTGACAATTTTCAAATCTTTCACATTTATAATTCCTTAAGAGGAGAAAGCCAGTAGGGAAATGGGAGTGGACAGGGGAGGGGGAAGAAGGAGACCAAGATAGTGCTGAGTATTGCTCAGGTTGGAGGGCTATGTCACGTCACACATGTTAGAGAGAGAG
>PVJX010041291.1:0-14735 GCA_004027295.1 Dolichotis patagonum
AGGATCTATAGGAATTTTCCTCTTTTCAGTCCTTATTGCATGAATTTGGGGTTTTTCTTTCTTTTTCTTTATAAGGTTAGCTAAAGGTCTGTGAATTTTGTTTATTCTCTCAAAAAACCAGCTTTTTGCTACATTAATTTTTAGTATTTTTTGTTTCAATTTCATTGATTTCTGCTCTAATCTTTACAATTTCCTCTTTTCTATGAGCTTTGGGTTTAACTTGTTCTTCTTTTTCTAGAAGCTTGAGATGAAACATTAAGTTATTTGTGCTCATTCTGTTTTCTTGATATGACAATTTATTGCTATATATTTCCCTCTTAAGACCACTTTCATTGCATCCCACAGATTACAGTATGTGGTTTGCACATTTTCATTGAATTGTAGGTATTGATTTGTTTCTTCTTTAATTTCATCTGTAGCCTACTCATTGTTCAGAAGGTTGTTATTTAAGTTCCATGTATTTAGGCAGGTTTTGCAATTTCTTTTGCCATTAATTTACAATTTCAGTGTGCTATGGTCAGATATTACACAGGGGATAATTTCAATTCCTTTGCATTTACTTAAGAATTTTTTATGGGATAATGTATGGCATATTTTGGAGAATGTCCCCTGTGCAGCTGAGAAGAATGTGTATTCTGATGTGATTGGGTGGGACACTCTCTAAACATCTACTAAGTCCAATTTCTCACAGGTATGATTCAATTCTGTTATTTCTTTGCTGACTTTTTGTCTAGTTGATCTATCTCTTTGTGACAGTGGGCAGTTAAGGTCACCTGTAATAACTGTGTTCTTGTGTATTTGACTTTTCATGTCCTTTAGTATCTGTCTTATATAGTTGGGTGCTCCTGTATTTGGTGCATATACATTTATAATTGTTGGTTATTCCTCTTGAATTTTTCAACTAATGAGTAGGTAGTGACTTTCTTTATCTCTTTTAATCATTTTAGGTTTAAAGTTCACATTGTCTGCAAATAGAATAGTTACCCCTGCTGTTTTCTGGGTTCCTGTTGCAAGGAATACTGTTTTCCATTCGTTTACTTTTCTTTTCCACTGTATAAATGGTAGCTATTATCATTTTTTCTAAAAAATTTTATTTAAAGGGAAACCATACCAAAACAAAACAAAAGAGAAAAAAGGTTAGTAACAATACATAATTCCAAGGAAAAAAGAAAAGAACAAAGAAACACTAAAAATCATTAGTTTATTACTTATATACTCTCATCTTGGAAATAGTTGTTCAAGTTACAAAATTAAAACATACAAAGTAGACATTCAAACAATGAGACTGTTAACAGTTCTGCTCCATGATCTAACGAAAACAGTAATATGGTCATTTATCTTACACACTTAACCATACATGCAATTATATCTTTTAGAGCACTTTCTTTTCTTTTCTTTTTTGAAGTAGCAATTACACATTTTGGGTTTTATTACTCCTACATTTCTTATTATTTTTATACTACGGACACAATTTAACTATGAAGGCCTCAAGATCATCCTTCTTCATAGCTGAGTAATATTCCATTGTATAAAAAATACCACATCTTTTCATCCAGTCTGCAGTTGATAGGCATTTTGGTTGTTTCCAAGATTTAGCTCTTACAAATTGTGCTGCTATGAACATGGGTGCACATATATCACTGTGATATGATCTCTTCTGTTTTTCTTGGAAAATACCCAGAAGGGGAATAGCTGGGTTGAATGGAGCTTCCAATTCTACTCTTCTGAAAATTCTCCATACTGATTTCCATAGTGGCTGCACCAGTCTACACTCCCACCAACAATGGAGCACTGTTCCTTTTTCCCCGCAGCCTTGTCAACATTTGTTAGTTGATTTCTTGGTGGCAGCTATTCTTTCCGGTGTGAGATGATATCTCAATGTTGTTTTAACTTGCATTTCTCAAGTGACTAGTGATGGTGAATATTTCTTCATGTATTCATTTGCCATTTATATATCTTCATCTGAGGACTGTGTTCATCTCAGATGCCCATTTTTGGAGAGGGTCTTTGATTTTGGGGGGCTTGATATTTTTCAATTCTTTATACGTTCTTGATATAAGTCCTTTGTCTGAGGGGTTGCTGGCTAAAATTCTTTCCTATTCTGTGGGTTTTCTTTTCACTCTTTTGGTGATTTCTTTTGAAGTGCAGAAACTTTTCAATAATATGAGATCCCAGTTGTTGATTCTCTGAAGTGTTTTCCGTGCACTTTGAGTTTTGTTCATGAATTCACTGCCTACCCTATGTCTCCAAGACTTCTACCTACCTTATCTTCTAGTAGATTTAGTGTTCTGTTATAATGTTTAGGTCTTTGATCCATTTAGACTTTAGTTTTGTGCATGGTGATAGGCATGGATCTAGTTTCAGTCTTCTGCATGTGGAGAGCCAGTTTTTCCAACACCATTTATTAAAGAGGCTATCTTTCTTCCAGTGAACATGTTTAGCCCCTTTGTCAAATATCAGGTTCCTGAGTGTCTTTGTACTTACACTTGCATCTTCTAATCTGTTTCATTGGTCCTCAGGTCTATTTCTTTGCCAGTACCATGCTGATTTTATCACTGTGGCTTTGTAGTACAGTTTCAAGTCAGGAATTGAGATGCCTCTTGCCTTGTCTTTATTGCCCAGAGTTGCCTTTGCTATTCTAGGATTCTTCTGTTTCCAAATGAATTTTATGAGTGTTTTCTCTAGATCTGTGAGGTATGTCAATGGTATTTTGATTGGGATTGCTTTAAATCTGTATAACAGTTTTGGGAATATGAACATTTTCACAATGTTGATTCCTCCTAGCCAAGAGCAAGGAATATCCTTCCATTTTCTAATATCCTCTTCAATCTCATTTTTTAGTGTAGTATAATTTTCAGCATATAAGTCTTTTACATTCTTATTTAGCTTGATTCCTAAGTATTTAATTTTTTGTCAATGTTATTGAGAAGGATGGTATTTCCAGTATTTCTCTCTCAGTGAGTTTCTTGTTTGTGTATAGGAATGCTATTGATTTTGAGCACTGAGTTTGTATCTAGGTACACTGCTGAATTTGTTTATTACCTCTAGTAGTCTTTTAATTTAGTTTTTGGGGTCTTCTATATGGAGTATCGTGTCTATGTGCAGATGACGTGATACTCTATGTAGAAGACCCTCAAAACTCCATTTGTTGACTTTTAATCTATGAGTTTCCTTTTGGGTCATATGTGTTTCTTGTATAAGGCATCACGTTTCTTGATCCATTCTGTACACCTATTTCTTTTGATAGGTGAATAGAGACCATTTACATTAATGGATATAATTTATTTATACTGGTCAACTTTGCCATGTTATGTTCCAATTGTTTGCTTTCTGCTTTTCCCCTTAATTGCTTATCCTACCTGGTGGTTTCTTTCTATTGTTGTTCTAGGGGCTGTGGTCATTTTTATCTCTATCGAGTATGTCTTTTAATACTGTTTCTTGAGTTGGTTTTGTGGACATGCATTTGTTCAGTTGTTCTTTTTCATGAAAGTATCTTGTTTCTCCATTAAATTTGAATGAAAGTTTTGCTGGGTACATCAGTCTGGGTTGAAAGTTGTTTCCTTTCAGGGCTTGAAATACCTCACTCCAAGCTCTTTCTTGACTTGAGGATTTGTGCCGAAAAGTCTGCCATGATTCTTATGTGCTTTCCTTGATAGGTGAGTTGTGTCTTTTCTCTAAAACATGCTGTTTTTATGCTGCATGTCTGGGATCTTAATTATTATATGTCTGGGTGTAGATTTATGTTGGTTGTGACTGTTTGGCATTCTATATGCCTCACTTATCTACACATCAGATTTTCCCCATGTTTGGGAAATTATCTGCTATTACTTCTGTGAATAATTTAGTTATGTCATTTGCATTGACTCCTGCATCATCACTGATTCCTATTAATCTTATATGTTTCTCTTGACATCTTCTTGAAGCTGCTGGATTGTCATTTCATGCTGCTTTGTTATTTTTAAAAGTTCTATGCTTTCATGATCACTAATTGTGATCCTGTCCTCAAGATCTGAAATTCTATTCTCAGCTTCATTTAAACGGTTTTGCCAGCTTTCAGTAGAATTTTGTTTTTCTTGGATGTCTCTTTGGGGTTGTTTCATGAATTCTGCTTGTTTTCTATATTGTTAATTCAAGGTTTCAATCAATTTCCCAATCTCCTGTACTTTTTATCTATTTCTTCTCTAGCTGCACTGAGCAACTTCTTTACTAAAGGTGTTATTTCTCTCTTTACATGAGAGATTACTTCTAATTTGATTTCCTCTATAGCCTCATGGAATTGTTTTTTTATTTCACTTGCTATCTTTTCAGAGTTTTCTGGTCTGTTACTTTTGAAGTCCTCTATTTCAATTGCTCCTGTACTTGCTCCTGGTGGACTCGATGTTTGAGATTGCATTTTGCTTTTTTGTATTGTCATTTTCCTTTTTCAGGTTTATATTTGGTCCTTCAATCCCACTAGTGTCAACTGTTGGTAGTGTATATCTTGGGGTCCTACCATAAGGTTGATGTTTGTCTAATTACTGGGTCCCACAATGAAGAGGTGGGCCAGTAACCTAAATTCCCCCTGCAGGGCCTGTTGGTTGAGTTCTACATTCTTCCTAGGCTGACAAGTCCAGGAGTACTGATGG
The DNA here is from genome assembly GCA_004027295.1 of Dolichotis patagonum. Lineage (NCBI taxonomy): Eukaryota > Metazoa > Chordata > Mammalia > Rodentia > Caviidae > Dolichotis > Dolichotis patagonum. Next base: position 4,626 of record PVJX010041291.1, read on the forward strand.
AAATCAACCCCTAGTTCCTGCTGTTATTATGTCTTCAGTTTGTTCAGAGTCACCAGATCTCCCTGTTTATAGTGTTTGTCTCACCTGGCACCCTACTGTGTCTCTGTGTGTCCCACAGGCCCTCTTAATTTTCTCCAGGTTGGAGAAGGCCTTATTCACACCCTCCTCAACCTACCTGATATTCTCTGTGTGGAGGAAGGACTCACCCACCCACTTGTCAAGCTCGCCTATGGCCTCCTTCTGGAGGCGGCTTCACTATTGCTCCTGTTTACCCACTGAAAGTGACAAACCCTATTCCTATTTTAGGGGCAAACTCACCTCACTGATAGAAGCCTGATGAGTTCTTCTGTTTGGATGAGGGGTTACTGAGTCTCCCTTCAATACTGCATGGTTAGTCCACTGCAGTCCAATGTTCTGGGGGGAGGTGTGAGAGCCAAAGATCAACAGTAATACAAAGTCCAGCAGGCGAGGGGGGTCCCTGATGGCAGTGGTGGGACTGGGGGGGCACACATCCCATGCTGGAGTTCCTAGGTCCTGAGGTGGTTGGCCAGGACTGCGGGGACATGGGAGGGGCCTGGTTCTGGCCTGACATGCCCACGCTGCTGGCTGGAGTTACTGGGTCCCACAAGGTGGTGTGCTGGGATGGCAGAGGTTGCAGGAGGGTCCTAGGTCTAGGCCGGCCCTGTGCCCACTGTTGGCTGGAGTTCCTAGGTCCTGCCTCAAAAACTTTTCAATCCTAGGTATATGTAATTTAAAAATTGAAGACAAATGCTTTAAAGAAATTCTCATTTGGAGACTCTATGACTCATGTATATTTAAAAGTTACACATAATAGTGCATCTTTGAAATAAGAGTACTAATGAAAATTTTTTTCACATATAATCTGAAAATATAAATATGCATGTATAATTGAATGCATTATTAATATTTTAAATCATGCAATCAACTAGTTAGCCAACTAACCTACAAACTCTCAATCTTTGTGGAAGTTTTTTTCCTTACTAAGGATGCTCTCTAAAGGCTTATTCATATGCAGTTTCCACTGACAATAATCTGTTCACCAATTGAACAGTAAATGTATCAACTAATTCTGCCATAAAGTTACATATTTAGCAAAATATTCATTTGTGCAAGTGATTTTACCATCATGAATAAAGACAGCAAATTTAGTGAACTCATGATTTTCCTATCTATGATTTGTTATTATTGCAAAAAAACCAACTACGTACATAAATCTAAACACACAATTTATTCCTCATCCCAAATAAAATTCAGTCTCTTCCTAAGCTGGAATTCAAGCATTTTTGTGACAGATATCATATTCTTAGTAAAAGTAGTGTTTAACAATATGGTAAATCACAGTTTGTCCCCAGGTATTCACTATTTCCAAGGCATCTGTTCATTCCCACTAGTGAGGTAGATGGTACTTGTTATTGTCAAATACAGATTAAAAGAGGGAATAATAAAATACATGCTGCCCATCTTATAGACTGATTCTCCCAATAATAATTTGTGTCAACTGAATCAATATAACAGCATTTTTTTGGTACCAGGAATCAAACTCAGGACTTCACACTTGCTGGGCAGGTGCAACATCGTTGAGCTACATCCCTGGCTCCCAAAATGTTAAAATTGGTCTCTTTGTGTCTTACTTTCTGCTTAGACCCAGCAAATGCTAACTCTTTTTTTTACTCCCAGGTGAAAAGCTAGCCCTCTAAGAAGAGACTTTTAAGGGAGATAGACGAGAATAAGAATCAGTTTTTCAACACCTTGGGTCACTACCTCTAGCTTGTAAAACAGGTTGCAGAAACTAAAGGAGGGTATGGAGATTAGAAGAGATGTTTGGAAAATGGGATTGTAGAAATCTCTTTGGCCTACATTATTCACAATAGCCGAGATATAGAAACAACCCTGTGTTCATCAGCAGATGAATAAGTTTAAAAACTATACAATATATGCATATTGAAATACTATTCACTATAAAAAGAAAACCAGGAACATCATGAGTGAACCTAGAAGATACTATGTTAAGTGAAATTAACCAGGCACAAGAGAGACAAATACCATATGATGTTACATGTGATATCCAAAAAAATGAAATCAGAAATTGAGAGTAGGTTGGTAGTTACTGGGGCTAGAGGTAGAGACTGTGAATGGGGCAAGGGGAGGTATTGCTCAACAGGTACAAAGTTACCATTAGACTCAAAGAACAAATTCTGATGTTAAAAGAATAGTTTAAATGTTTTCATCCCAAAAATGATAAATATTTGAGATAATTAAATGCTAATTAACCAATTTAATTATTACAAATATATATAGGAGCATGATATTGTACCCAATAAATATATACAATTATTGTTTTTTCAAATAGAAAGATAAAACTTTTCAGAAAATAGAAGAGCTAAAAAGAAAAAGAAACAAAAACAAGAAGAGAATGTTTTTGCAGAGTATTATATTATGCATGATATGTCCCCATAATCTTTCCTCACTTCAAGCTTAGCAAAAGTGGCTTCAGTGGGACCAATATCTTCAATAGGAGAATTTAGGGACACTGTAAACTCATACCAGGCCTAAATCTGAGAAAAGTAAAGTAAAAGGTACTGGCTAGTTAGATCCTCTGACAGAAGATGAAAAGAGGAGTCTAAATCAAGATGGGCATGATTCTTCAGATTCTTCACAAGGTAAAGAACTTGGGGGACTTCCAATGAAGTAATATGGGCCAAGAAAGTGATCCATGGCATGATATTGTTTCAGGTCATGACCAAGAGATCTCCTGGGAAGGTGGGGATATCTCAGAAAAAATGGCTGGAATATCCTCTTAAGGCCAGTGGAAATATGATTATATACATTAAGAACTCCTGTGAGAAATTTCTGGTGATTACTGAGTTCTTCAAAAGACTTACAAAAGCAACTGACAAGTCAGTCAGCCTTAAACTGCCACACCAATGCTAGATGGCTGGAACAGAACAGAACTTTCCTTTGGCTCTTAACTCCTCACCTTCTTTGACCTCACTTGGAGAAATTGAAGGGAAGGAAACAGGAAACAGGAAACAGCTCTTAGAGGCACTTAGAGGGGGGCCCTCATAGGAGGAGGCCATTTTAGATCAAGCATAAACTAGAAGACAAAATGTGTCAACTTGCAGTAAATTTCTTATGTTTTTTTTTCAATCATTACTACATATTATTGTTATACATTATTTTACTGAGCTTCTTTGGGGTAGTAAAATAAGCACAAGATTTTTTTTCAGAACTACTAGAAAAGCTACAGCGCCCACTGTATTTTCATCTAGTGCGAAAAAGTAAAAAGAAAAAGAAAAGAAAAAAGTCTCTAGGAACAGTTTTGAAATAAAGTAGAGGTAGAAACTGAAGTGATTTTTCTATCATACATTACAAATTATGCTTGTATATGCTAATGATTTCAATAATAATAGATAAAATTTTACAAATGCATATATATGCCACACACTGCCTATTTCACATGCACTAAATCATTTCATCCTCATACCAACATTACTAAGATTTATTACTCTCATTTTCTTGGAGAGAAATTTTTGTGTGGGTAGAAATTAACTTGCCTGCAATTGCATGACTAGTAAATGGAAAAGCCACTCAAATGGAGTATTTCAAGTAAATCAGTATTAAATTTATTTCCACAAATTCTTTTCTTTCACATCTGAAATATTGGATATCTAAAATGTAAACCACAGCCATATCAGTTTAAATGTATTAACATTTTGTAGAGATATATAAGGCTATATGTCATTTGCTATGTTTTGTTTTCAGAACAATGGACTGCCATACAACATGTATTTTCCCCTTAAATATGTATTTCTCTTCTTTTCTTCTTTTTTTTATTGTAGGCATGGACAACCACTGCTAAATGAAGTAAAGCTGAAGGGTCGTGACTTCCTGACTCTAAAGAACTTTACAGGAGAAGAAATTAAGTATATACTATGGTTATCAGCAGATCTGAAATTTAGAATAAAACAGAAAGGCGAAGTATGTAAATTTTTCCCTAGCTTCCATTAGTACCAATCAGCCTTTTAAAAGGCAGCTTTCCCAAAGAATAAGGAGCATAAAATACACTAAAATTCCTAAAGAGTGGCTAAGTAATGAAACCTCACAGTGAAGGTAATTGATTATCACTAAGTGTATAGGCATATAAAAAAAACCACAAAAATCCGTTATTCTATGACAAATCATTGCACTTTTTTTCATGTGGAATGCTGAAATTCATTATTAACTGAATCAGAAATTAAGGAACCATTTGGCTGGAAAGATCTTATTTTTATACCTCCTTTCTTTTCTCTATAAATTTTTTATCAAGCTAAAAATAAAGATAATATGTTTTATAGCAATAAATTTTAGTTCTGGGTAGATAGCAGATACACAGTCATTGGGATAGTATTTTTAAAAATTTTCAGTGATGTGATGGAATTTAGAAAAGCATTTTGATTAGCAAAAAACAAAATGTTTGGCAAGTAGGGGAAGGAATGGGATAAAGTGCTTAGCCATAAGCATTATTCTGCATTTTGAACAATCTGTTTGAACCCATGCAATTTTTTTTGGTTCTGTTTCTTGTTTGTTTGCTTGTTTGGGTACCAGGAATGGAATTCACAACCTTGCACTTACCAGGCAAGTGCTTGAGTCACTGAGCTAAATCCCTGGCCCTGTTTAATCTGTTTGAAACATGCTTAATTCATCCAATAGCTTCATTTATATGGATAAATTATGAAAGCATTTTTTATTCCAAGCTCATTCAATATCTTTTTGAAGTTGGTTTCAGGTTGAGAAAGTTAAACATGACCTTAATTTTCTTATCTATTTGGCTAGCCTTCCAAACTCCAAAGGGCAACCTGAAGACAAGCGTGACCCCAAATACATGTTGAAGTTCCAACAGAATACCTGAAATGAGGGGAGAAGGTCTCTCTAGATCCCAGGCTTTTGTTCTTCATCCTCTGTGTATGAGAAAAGTTAGCTGGCAAGATGGTATTTGTTCCAAAACTCATCCTATCAGGAAGTCCATCAACAAAAAGGAAGGAAGAAGAGCCCCACCCCACACACCGCACACCCAAATGCTCTAGATTGTTTTCCAATAGCTTCCAGAAACAAAGACTTTGTACACTCTTTAGGGTGCAGAATGAATGTTTAGTTGAAAATCTGAGGCTTCAGTACTGACCTAAGTAGAAGTGTTATGTTCCATGTTGTGACATAGTAACATGTTTGTAGCTGAGAAAACACCTTTGAACCAAATATCTTGGAGGTTATCAAAAATTGAATTGGCATCTCAATGGAGTTAAGTAAAATGACATTTCCAATATGAAATATTATTATACTTTGGAACAAATACCCAGATTGAACCCAGAATAACTAGTATTATTTTCTAATTAAATGTCAATAAGCTATAAGTATTACTATTTCATTTCCCCTATGTATTGGATATGGAAAAAAGCACTTTTTTTGGTACTGGGCATTGGACTCACAACTGTGTGCTTGCAAGGCAGGTGCTTATGCTGTTGCACTAAATTCCCAGCCATGGAAAAGAAAAAAAAAAACTTTAATTTCACTTTTTATAGAATATTTTTAGAGAGCTTGGAAATGCCTGTAACCCAGCACTTGAGAGGCTGAAGCAGGAGGATCACTCTCATTTTGAAGCCATCCTGGGCTACATAGTGAATTCAAGGCCATACTGAACTACATAGCAAAACCCTGTCTCAAAAAAACCAAATTAGGACAAAACACAACAGAGAATATTTTGAAATTCTTAGTAAAAACTAAGTTTTAAAACATAATCCTTGGTATTGACTATAAAAGATATTTTGCATTTTAATTCTATTTTTGTATTTCTGTCCTTGATTTTCAGTATTTGCCTTTACTACAAGGGAAATCCTTAGGCATGATTTTTGAAAAAAGAAGCACTCGAACAAGATTGTCTACAGAGACAGGTGAGTCCACTGAAAAACGTACTCTTGTGTTGAATTTGGGGGGCAAGCAGAAAGATTAGCTTTGTTTGCAGAAGTTCCTAGAAGACTCGAGTGGAAGCTCCACATAACTGTTCATATACAGGGCAAAATGTAGATGGAACCTCAAATATCAGGCCTCAAACTCATGTGAGAAATGTGTCTATTTTTATAATATGTGAGGATGCTCCAATTCTGCTAGATGGTGGAAACTTCTTCCACACTAGGAAATCCTCAGCTGTCTCAGGGTTTACTTTGTCAACTTTGGGTCTCTTCTTTGTTTTCACAGGCAAAATCCTGAAAGGTATCTCAATATTAAAATATTTACGGAAATAGGAATTTGCTCCTTGCTTAGTAATTATCATCATCAAATATCTATGCTGGAGTCAGTTGGGACTTCCTGTATTTTCACTGGATCTTGACTACCTCCAATTTTCTGCAGGGCTTTTGTCCACTCTAATCCCCATTCTTGAGCTATCTCTTGGCTTGTTTCCCTCAACCTATAAACAGTTCGCCAAACCAAGATGGGCACAGAGATACTGCAAGGCCATCTCTTCCTCATGCTGGGAGCCAGGGAGCTCTAGAAGATTTCCCCCCCCAATTGAGCTCTTTCTTTAAAGCAAGGAACACATACAGTATTCTCAGTACAGAGGTTCCTTAAACTGTGAGCCTTCTATCATGCTCTGCACCCTTTGGAAATTGGTCTGTGGGATACACAAAGCTCAGTGTCAAAAGTCCATCAATTTCTATCTCTCTTGCTTTTTTTTCCACTCCTCTTGATCCCCTTCCAGTTCCCAGTATTGGAGACCGGATGACAAGGCAAGAGGAAAATTTGGCTCTGATTATCCATATATTCAAAATCTATGGTTTTATACCTAAAGTCTTAGGCTTTTTTTTTCTTGACACACAACCCAGGCATGGAAGCCATTGAGACATGTAATAGTCGAGTTTTGTTCTAGTAAAATCGTTTCTACAAATGACCATAAGCATTTTGTTAAATGATGATTTTATCTAAAGAGGGGTTCTAAGACCTGCACAAAATTGCAAACCATAACAAAAAATACATGAGGAAAGGAATACTGGCTCTTAAAACTTATGGTTCACAGGGTATTTGTCACTATCCACAATAAATACCTGTGGTCTAAATGCACAGGGGATGCTGCCAAACTCAGCAGAAGGAGAATCAGTCAAAGTGTGTAGGTGCCCTTAAGTGCTTGCAGAAATGGGAAACTCCTACCAAAATCATGGCAGAGCATTTCTATTGTGCATATGTGAATCTTAGTAGTTGTCCCTTGGCATATATTTTCAATGTGTTTAGAATAAAAATAAAATGTAACTAATTGTCTATTGCTGCCCCAGAATTGTGCCAGTCCCTGGTGATTCTCACAGAATAAACCTTAAGAATTCCATTCCAAGCCAGAGATCCAGAGATCCAGCAGTATTTCTACTTACCTCAGGGAACAGAATAAATTTCTCCACCCAATTTGAATAATAACAGTTGTTTGTGTAACATGTTTATTAATGTGGAAAACGTCTATAGATAAGCATAAAAATCACTAAGTGTATATGTAGTTCAATGAATTCTTATAATGAATACATTGGTGAAACACCCAGATAGAGGAACAGAGTGTTAGTAACACCCAGAAGCACCCTTATACCGTGTATTCTTTCTATTAGTGATTCACTCCATTCAAAGATAACTATTACTTTGGCTTCTAACACCACCAATTACTTTGGCCTATTTTCAAACATATAAATGGAATCATTCAGCATGTACTCCTTTGTTTCTGGTATCTTTTGCTGAGCCTTATGGTTGTGAGATTTATTCATGTCACTGGATATAGCCGTAGATCATTCATTGGTAATCCACTTTTTGTGTATTTTTCCCTGAAAAACCAGGAAATTCTCCTATGTGTCTAGTTGTCATTATATTATTTTATTGCAAATTAATTGAACCAGTAGATGGATAGATTTATTAATATCAGTAAATACAGTAGCTGATAGGGAAATGCACAGGGCATTCTAAGAGATGGTTCTTTTCATAATTTAACACTGGTGTTTCATTTTCAAGGTGGACTAGAAGGTGATACTTTCACATTTGTTTCAAATTCATCATCTTTACAAAGATGCCAAAACACAAATTGTGATACTATTCTGAAGCCATGAAAGCCAAGCACAGAGAAGTAAATGACTGCCTTAGTTCTGTCAGAAAAATCCCCCAGATCTTTTGTATTTACAGTGAATCCATTCTATTTTTACCCTTTCTTTCATAGCCTGCAGGGATCTGTGAGGAAAAGAAAGAGCAAAATAAGATTTACTTTCATTTTCCCAGAGATGGAGAAATTAACAGAAGAAATCCATTGTTCAAAAAATCTAGTGTGAAAGCATAAACAAATGAAACAGACAAAAGCATACTTCTCTGGATGAATGGTGGAAAGAGTAGAGAGCCATCTTTCTGTCCTCCTCCTCAGCAATGCAGCTCTTGTTGGTGTTTTCAGAACACCTGACACACCTCAAATCCTTACCACCACTGATAAACAAGTAAATGATTGGATTCTGCTTTTCAACGTGAATCTGAGGTTTTTTGAAAATCAATGACCATAAATTGAAATTCCTTCTCAGAGGCAACATCTCTCCTTTTATTTTTTCATGAGCTGCTGAAGGATGTGACTCCCACCTATAAACATTTTGTTGTGACCCATCTTCCCACTCCCACTAATAAGTCCAGACTCACAGTGAATTTCTTTATAGCACAAGGAGGACTGATTATGAGGTACTACAACAAAATGATTTCTAGTTAAAGAAAGAAAATGATCTGGTTCAGACAGACCGGGATGTCTTACAGTTTGTCTTCAGTCTTCCTCTATAGCTCCCACCCTTCAGTGGTACTCATCCATGTGCTAGCCGCATGGTAGGTGCACAATAAATACTTTCTTGATGAATATATAGAACTTATATGCAGAACTTGTTTTGATGACTTTGCCTGTTCTTAAATAAAGTGCTCAAGTTTGATTATTAATTGTAATCATAAATAAACTCTGGTAACTCACTTCCCAGATAGCAGAAATTTGTGTTCTTTCCATTAACAAAATGAAGAAGTGTTTATCAGTGTTGAAAACAGGCACTCTCTCTCAAGTTAATATCTTTCCTTCTTTCATTCAATGAGTATTTCTTGAGCATTTACTTTTCACCAGTCTAAGTGCTTGAGTGGCACATCAGTAAACAAAACACAAAAACCCCTGCCTCCATGGAGCTTCCCTTCTACTGGGTATGCATAAAATAAATAATAGATACAATCAGCAAGTGAGTAATATAGAACATTAGAAAGTGATATGTGATCTTAGCAAGCAGAAGAATGTGTATAGAATTCAGTGACACTGTCACTGAATCTTTGACTTTCACTCTAAGTGAAATGGGGAACCATTGGAGAGTTCTAAAAAAAGGAGGGACACAATCTCACTTGCATTTACAAAAATGGCTCTGACTGCTCTATTGAGAATAGACAGTAAGTGTAAGAGGGCATAGAAACAAGATAGATGCAGTGAAGCCTGTTAATCAGGAGCTATATAATCATAGGCTCCAACCAAGGTGACAACAGTGAAAATTAGAAGAGGCATTTTCTAGATATGTTTTAAAGGAAGAGCCCGTAATATGACTTACGTATTTGACCAGTTTCTTTCTGCATCCTCACCTTCTACAACTCTGCTTGTCACATTCTGGACCTTCCACACCAACCTTGTTGTCCCTGAAAACCGCCAGCTATGACACTTACACAAGACATCTGAACACATTTTTAACACTGTCTTATATGTTTTCTGAGACTTCTTCACCCGTCCTCCTCAAATATTCACTCAGATGTCCTACAGTCTATCTGGCTTCCTTGACCACATTACTTAAAAAGACCATACCTTTCCCTTACATTTTTGTCCTCCCTCTTTGCTCTATTTTTACTTACAGAAATCATCAGTATCTAACATATATTTAATTTACTCATTCAGTTTACAATCTATCTGTCAACACTATATAAATTCCATGTAAGCAGGGACTTGAGTCTTATTAACAATACTTTCCTCAGTGCCTAGAACAGCAAGAGATACATATTTTAGAAAATAATGAATACAGTTCACCACTGTGCTGTGAGACAAGGACT
>PVJX010041292.1:0-14725 GCA_004027295.1 Dolichotis patagonum
TTATAGGTTATCTGTTTCTTTTCTCTGATGGCTTTTAATATTCTGTTCTTATATTGAATTTCTGGGATCTTGATTATTATGTGTCTGGGTATAGCACTGTTTGGGTTGTAGGTGGCTGGAGTTCTGTATGCTTCATACCTCTGCATATCATTTCTTTTTTGTATGCTTGGGAAATTTTCCTTAATAATTTCTGTGAATACCCTTTGTAATTCCTCTGGTTTGATTCCTGCTTCTTCATTCACATACTTTTTATTCTTAAGTTATAGATCCTCTTGTCATCTTACAGTCTTTGTATCTTTACTGCCTGCTCCCTTGTTATTTTTAAGAGATCTTCCCTTTCATGACCCCATATTGCAAGCCTGTGTTCAATTTTTGATAGTCTATCTTTGGTTTCTTTCAAGCAGTTTTGCCACATTTCTATCAAGTCTTTAGTTTCGTGATAATCCCTTTGAATCTGCTTCATAAATTCTAGGTTTTTTCTGAATTCTTCATTAAATTTTTCTCTCCATTTGTGTTCCTCCATTCTTCTGTCTGTGTCTTCTTGAGAGGTGCCCAGCCCTTCTCTTATTAATCTACTTATCTCTTGTTTAATTTGAATTAATATTTCAGTTTTGGTCCCACTTACGAGGTCCTGAAGATATCTCTTTATGTCCACTAACGCTGTGTTTGATGTTGCATTTTTGCTGCCCTCAGTCTCTTTTGTATTTACCTCTCCTGGATCAATGTTCTCAGGGTTGGGGGCTGGGAGTGTTTTCTTATTTCTCCCTTTCATCATGTTTTTGGTACCTTCCATACAAGTGTACAGTGTAATGCCCAGACCCTTTTCTTGTTGTTTAAGGCTCCTCTAGAGGGCGCAGGCTAGGAGCTTTAGCCCTCTTCAATAGGTTATCAGAGATTAGAGTTCACCCACGGGCAGTGTGCACTAGCTCCTCCCTTCTGGGCCAGTCAACCTTTGCAGGCCTTCACTGCATCAGTGTGCACTGATCTCAGGGAAGTAACTGGGTCCCCGCCAGGGGCGAGGCCTAGTCCAAGCAGATTCCACCAATCCGATCAGCGATGGGAGCAACCAGCTGAAGCCACTTCCTTATGGAGTTAGGGCTGTCCTGCCCAAATCCAACATGTTGTCCAGTCGGTTTCCCCTTTCCTATGGGAGGGTCTTATTCCCATCACTCACCACGTCCTGGAGAACTGCTGGGCTCCTCGACCTCCGACTTCAGCTCGTCTGTGGTGGGAATTCACGGTGCCTCTGGGTGGGTCGTGTGCAGAGCCGGTCCCAGCGAGCTGCACACAGGGCTGTTCAGCTCTGCACTCCGGCGGCTCAAGCCAGTCGCTTCGGCGCAGATCGCTTGTTCACGTCACGCAGGAATTCCGGCGGCTCGAGGAGGGTGCAGTGCTCGCTGATCTTATCTTCACTAATAGTAGCCCCAGGACCTCATATTTGAGCAGTTTTTTGCACTTTAGTTTCTTTGTGGGTTGTGAGAGTCCATTTCTCTCTGTTTGGGTCTCTCCAGGGTGTTTTATTCTGGCATTTGAGCTGTCTCTCTCAGAGAGGGTCTCTCTCCTGCTACCTACCAGTCCACCATCTTGTCTCATTCCCCGCTCCTCGGTATTTCAATTGCACTGCATCTTCCATGTACTTCGGGTCTGCGAAAATGGAACTATGCTTGATTTTCACAATTGAAAATCTAATCACCACCCAGTCACAATCAGAAAAATTGTTTTAATTTATGATGAAGAAAGAGAATAATAATGTCTCACATTGGTTTTCGTGGAACAATATGCTCTTTGAAATAGCATTTGACTTGCTGATTCTTGCAAGAAAGGAGTAATGTTAAAATCCAATTTCAGAAGAAAATGAACTTCAGAAGTAAACAGCGCTAAGAGGAAGAGGATGGGGCTCTGAACCTCTCTGCTGTCGTGCGTGACTGGTGGGATTGACGGGCCACATGTAGCACATCCCCCAGGAAGAGACAGGCTCAGTGACACACACAGGCCCTCTTACAGGCTGTTCTGGGGGGACAGTCACGCGTTCCCAGTCAGTTCCACAGCTGACAGATCGCCCTTGGATCTGTGGATCAGTGACCCAATTCAGTCATTCAGAAGGTTAAAAAGCACAGACATCTGGTGACACTGGCAAAACAGGAAAATGGCTGTCTGTGAAATGCAACCAGGGGCTCCAGCCCTGAGGCAGTCAGCGGGCCCCCAAGTCCAGCACCTTAGCTTTGTGGGTGGGAAGTGGAGACAAGCAGAGGGGCGCTTGTCCCAGCCACGCCTGGTCCTAGCTGGAACTGGGCCCACCCAGCTCCCCACCTGGTGGCCCCAGCACGGCCTGGCCTGTAATGACAGAGCCAGCACCAGCCTGCCCGTGGACAACGCCCTGGACACCCTGACCACCTCTGAGTGTGCACCTTGCTGTTCTTGGACAGCTGCCTGGAAGAATTATTTTTTTAAAAAATCATATTTGTTATTTTGTGCTGAACTTACAGGAAAATTTGTTCTTATTGAATAATTTGTAATTTTTAAAGTTAAAAAAAAGAGCCAGGTATGGTGGTGCACTCCTGTAATCCCAGCACACGGGAGGCTGAGGCAGGAGCATCATTTATGAATTTGAGACCAGCCTGGGCTACAAAGTGAGCTCAAGGCCAGCCTGAACTGCATAGCAGGACTCTGTCTGAAAAGGACCCAAAAAAAGTCTGTTATAAATCCACAAATTATAATTGCTTGTATTTAGGGAGTATAAATGATACTATGATGCATGTATACAATGTGGGGTGGCTAAATCAAGCTAATTAGCATAATCATTGATGCAAATACAACTTTCATGGTGAAAATATTTTAAAATTCACTATCTTATCCACTTTGAACTATGCAGTATGCTGTTCTCCCTAGTCGCTGTACTGTGTCTAATAAATCCTCCTTTTTGAATAATTTTCTATGATTGTAAAAATAAAAATAGCAGATATATAATGATAACATGAGGATTTAAAAATTATTTATTATGAGCATTCCCAGTGCATCCAGGGTTCAATGGCTCACTGTGTCCCAGGACTTTATTCTGATCCATGCCTGGTACACTCCAAAACCTCCACAAACATGGGCTGAATGAATTAATTAGCAGAATATGTCACAGTTCAACTTATTCTTCATGGCAGCACATTGAGGTTGAGTTTAGCTTTTTTCACAATTATAAATAATATGATGGTGAACACTTGGGTGAATCTTTGTACCTACTCCTGGTTATAAATTACTTATGACAAATTCCTAAGGTGGAATTACTAGGTCAAAGCCTGTGAATATACATTTCCAAATTGTCCTTTAGGAAAATGGTTCAGGCTCCCACTCATATTGCTGCCAATATTTCTTTTGTTTCCCTTCTTTGCTTGAGTTCTTTTTTTATCTTTTTTTTTTAACAATGAAAATATTTTTCTCTTGAGAGCTGTAGCACTAGGAAAACATTTTAAAAGCACTCTGCCTATTTTCACTCAGTAAAGTCAGCTTTTGAATACTTTATGTCTGTATTAGATTGAATGGTTCCAGTAATTTATCTAGAAGTGGATGCTTACTAAAATCGCTGCTGCGTTGCTCATATTCCTCGGGTTTGTTCTACTTTCTAAGTGTCATAAGGGAACACATGTGACTTTAGCTTGAAGGAGAGCAGGGAGCCCAGACTGGCTGCCACAGAATCGCTGGTGGCCAAGCAGTCAGAGTGACATGGTGCGGAAAGCTGCAGCCTCGGACAGCCACAAGAGCAATGGGCTAAATGCATGCACATACATGTACGTGTGTGTGCACGTGTGCGCACGCACACACACACACACACACACACACACACACATACAGCACCGGTGGGGGAAGACCTCAGGACACAGTGTCAAGAGTAGGAAAGGGAAATACATACAAACAAAAATATGCCTGTAATCCCAGCACTTGGGAGGCTGAGGCAGGAAGATCGATGGGAGTTTGAGACCAGCCTGGACTACACAGTGAACTCAAGGCCAGCTGGAACCATCTAGTGAAACCCTGCATCCAAAAAGACCAAAATAAAAAAATAAATAAGTAAAATGGTTTTTTACGCAAAGAGTACTTTTTGCAGAAACTTCCATAATATCATAAGCATATGTGAGTCATTCATTAAATTTACAAACAGCAGAGTCCCATCCTGATGGACCTCCCCAGGACAGACAGCCATTCTTTGGCAGAATTCCAGCAGGAAATTTGCTGGTGCTGGCTGTACATTCCTCTTGGAACTGTGCGGTACCAGACAATGTCTGAATTATGTAAATGCGCCCCAACTCTGCAGCTCATTGTCTAATCGTTTCAAAGGACTATGTTTCTATAAATCACAGCAAATGTCTAAGATCTTGACCCAAAAAATAAAATAAAATAAGGGGGAAAAAACAACGAAAGACATCAGGCATAGCTCCTTGGACTGTTGAAGGAAAGAAAGTATCGGTGGAGAGGAAAAGATACTGCATCATGGAAGGAGGATGTATTTGAAAGGTTTGTGTTAACAGGAGATGAGAAACTGCAGCCAACTGGCTCTCAAAGGTTGTGTGTGTGTGTGTGTGTGTGTGTGTGTGTGTGCTTGCGCATACACATGCACGTGTGTTTGCATGTGTCCGCTCTACATTAACGTGGTTACAACAGCTCAAGGCACTCCCAAGGGCAGCAGCAAAGTTCATGTTGTTAGGCCACGTGAGCATTGCCCGAAGCACTATCTCCCTGCCCAGGGCAGGCAGCTTCCAGCTCCCCCAAAACCTCCACAAGCTCTGCTCTGATGGATCCCAGACAGTCAGTTTCATCCTGCTTTTTGTTGGAAAGAGGAAACAGTTTGAAACCCTAGGTTTTTCTCTGGCTTTAGACGAATGAGAAGGCTGGCCAACTTTTACATGTTCTGTTGATCTTAGTGATGGATTTAGGGCCGGTCCCTCCCCTCTAGCCGCTGCCAGGAATCAGATCTATACACGAAAGTGGGTGAGCGGGAATCAAGCACACAGCAGCCCCAGCTCCTGGCTCTGCTGGTGGAGGCCGGACGCAGCCAGGAGCGCCGTGGGCCTCAGCCTTCCTGGAGACAGAGCAGGGCTTCTCCGTCCTGGTCCTCTCCTCCCCTGCGCAGCCCTGTGGGCATCCGCTCTGCTGAGCCCACCTAACATGAGGGGCGCGGTGGGTGGGTGCCCGGAGACAGAAAGGCAAGAACAAGCACAGTGACCGTCGCCAGGAAACGAAGCCTGGGACTCTGGGATACGCCGAGGTGACTGAGTGGGAAACACTCGTAGAGCCATGCCCGTGCGAAAGAGAGGATGCAGACGCCAAAGAGCTCGGTCCCAAGGGGAGGCCGAGGCTGAGGCAGGGGCTTGTCAGAGGTGTTTCCCCTTGGCCTGTGGTATTGTCCCCACCAAACTCCAGCGTCAAATCATGAGTGTCACTGACAGCTGCTCACCCCAGCCACTTCCTTATGCTTCTGAGAAGGGTGGAGGGGGACACAGACCATAGTTGCCAGCATTTGAGGGGCGCCGCAGGGTGCACACCAAGCATCGCAGCAAAGCAGAGGCTGCACCCCAGCCTGCTTATACTGCAGCCCAGAGAACAAGCCATGTGCAAAGCAGTAAACTGTAAGGTCACATGAACAAGCCAGATGTAGTGGCACGTACCCATAATCCCAGCTCTGGGGAGGCCGAGGCAGAAGGATCACAAGTGTGAAGCCAGACCAGGGAATTTAGCAAGACCCTCTCAAAGTAAAACGTAAAGAGGTAGGAGGATGCAGCTTAAGGCTCCCTGGGTTCAATCCTTGTGACAGAAAAAGATGAATCCAATAAATCCAGGCAAACAGCATCAATTGCACATTTTATCAATGTGTAGAGAAATGACAGGAAGCTGGAAGCGAAACGTGAGTGATTTGACCTAATCTGTTGAACTCAGAAGTGAAAATATCCTGATGTTAACCCTGGAAGCACAGGTCCCAGGCCACAGGCTGCTCATTTCACAGCTGGGTTTCCTGGTTCTCTCACTTCGCTTCCATTTCCTTCTTCAGGAAGTTGCCCCGTGGGTAGTGACTACTCACGACAGTACTGCTACGCATAATCTTGAGTAAAACTCCTCAACTCGGCCCTTGACTGCAGTAGAGTTAAATTCAGACCAGTATCTTTGGTCTCAATCTTCCAAAGCAGTGAAATCAAGACATGGGCCTGGAGAGATTCTCCCCAGAGGCCTGGGAACCCCTCGTCTGTCTGTCTGTGGCAGTGTGAGATCATGCCCTCTTCCGAAGGAACAACCAGCTTCCACCCGGTTCATTTTGTGGAAATGAGAAATGGCTTCAGTCTGTTCCCAAAAAAATCACCAAGGATATAGGGTAAGAAACCATCAGGGCTGATGTGAGACCACACTGGGGCTTTGCGGTCCATGTCGTGGTTGTCTGGAAAACCATGAGTGTGGCCTAAAGTGGTGCTCACTGTCTTCCAAATAATAGCATGGCCTGCCAGACAGCTCTGCTTTTTCTAGAATCTTCCAGTTCATTCTTCTGTAGCCATGTGAGTTCCTGGAAGAATCTAGTGCAGTCTAGGGTCACAGAAAGTGCAGCTTAGTTGGCACAAAACTGAGTCAATACAAAGTTTTTTTGTGTGTGAGTTACATGCTGTTTATTCCTACAGTCGTTTATGCAGTAGGATGAGCTGGGCAAGAACTCTGTACTAAGCATGGCTATAAGATAAATAAGGCCTTGTCCCCCAGGAACCAAGCTGGCAGGAAGCTTAGGCTGGTGGAGAGTTTCGACAAGCGACTATGGACTAAATCTAGCTGCTACAATTAAAAATATAGTGGGAACATCAGTGCAGGATGGCCCTGGGGCATCCGAGGTAAACAGAGTTCAAGCCAGTTATTTAGCTTCTTGTGATAGATCATTTGACTTGAACACCTCTCACCATCTGGTTTGTTGCTTGTTGTCTTGTTTTGTTTGTTTTTTTGAGACAAAGCATTGCTGCATAGTTCAGGTTGCTACCGAACTTGCTATGTAGTCCAGGCTGACCTTGAACCCGCAGCAATCCTCCTGCCTCAGCCTCCCGAGTGCTAGAATTACAGACCTGTGCCATCACCCCCAGATTCATCATCTATTTATTCACTCAAAACATGTATCTAGAGATTTCCACATGCCTAGCACACTGCTAGGTACCAGAAACACATCTAACTACATGACCCAGCTCGGTTTGCTAGGAAGTCCTTAATCCTGTACTGAAGTTTTAGAGATGTATGATAGCCATCCATGTCACCATGTTTGTCCCTGAAGCATACACACAGCGCCATACCCAAGTGTCCCACCACCCACCCTGAGTACGACTCCCTTGGATCCAACTAGGACGGATCACTGTTCCCAGCACTGCACTATGGTGGTCACTCCTCACTTCTCTCAAGTCTCAGGCCTCACTTGCCGGTTTCTCAGACCATCCACCTCCTGCTGCTGGGTCTCCTGAAACCGTTCATCCTCCAGCAAGTCATCCATCACCAGTCCCTCACTGCCTGCCGCCTTTTGCCCTGGACTTCCAGAGAGGCCTTGGGCTCCCACCCGGCATCCAATTCTCATGCCCACATCGGCTGTATCTTTCTCCAGGGTGGTTCTGCGCTACTGCTCATGTTTTGTTGGCCATCATGGACCCAGACCTCCCCAGAACACAAAAAGGATGGCAGAAAGCGGTCCTCATGAAGTACAGCAGTCCTGGAAGGACACCTCACTCACTCAGACTGGCAGGGGGAAGCCACGGATCCCCTCCATTCCGTTGTGCAGATCCTCACTGTCCCAGGGAGAACTTTCTGACTAAACGTGCTATTTGCCTCGAGCATGGAGAAATGCAAACATCTCCACAGCGGGGTGGGTTTTACTTTGTAATTCTTCAGGCAACTCTTTTCAGACAAGCAGTGTTCTGATGAATCAGCTCTACCACACAGTGCTCAGCAGGCGTGGGAGTACAGTTCAGAACCTTCCAGAACCTTCCAGTCTGTTTCCAAGTGTGGTCTCTGCACTGGCTGCATGAGCAACAACTGGGGCTCTGGAAGAGCCTTACACAGCTGGAGCCTGGGAGCAGACCCTGTGAGTCGAATGAGGGCCTAGTGAGTCTCTGTGTAAAAACCTCTTCCTAGAGGAGGACCCCATGCTTGGGAAGTCTGACCCCCTCTGTCTCCCAGCCACCTGGGGGCTCTTCACTGGGCCTCGCCTGGAATCTGGGAATATCCATCTCTCCAGAGACAATTGTTTCTATCCTCCTAACACTCTACAAAGTAAATAATTTCATAATTAATTTCAGATTGGGTGAGAATATTTTTCTCTGGTATACAAGGTGGGGGGCATTTTTCCAGTAGATTATATTTAGACTATTATCTAAACTTCATGGCAATATTGTATAGCAATAACATCGGTGGCAATGTGACATTCTGACAAAGTGACATTATCAGTTTCTCCTAAATGGGCCTAGACCAGGGATGGTGAACCTTTTAAAGACACTTGCTCAAACCACAGCCCAAACCCCACTCATTTATTGCAAAGTGCCAACACTGCAATGAAGCCTGGATACCGAGTTTTTATTTTATCTTATAGTTTGTTATTTTAAAGAGAGAAAAAATAAAAAGATTAGTAGGAGAGTTACCATAATTAATACATTGGCCCCCTGGGCAAGATGGTGGTGGGACTGCAGTTCCCAGCATGCCTTGCAGCTGGGCCAGGAGCCAGGACTCTAAGTGATGGGCCCCCTGGGGAGCTTCAAGCCGGGGAGTTTGTGGTAGAGGGTGTGGTGGTGCCCGGTTCCTGGGAACTGGACCCCGGAGGGGAAGATGGAAGCCTGGTGATACCCTATGTTTCCCCACCTCTCCAAGGGTTTGGGCAGAGACTAGACTGCACCGTGGGAGGATCTGCAGCGGTGCTGCTGGGACAGACTTCTGTCTGGTTGTCTGAGGTAACCTGGACACTGTTCTCATGCTCCCTATTCATCCATCAGTAGCAGGTACTTCTCACTGAGGTGGAAGCCACCTTGCTTGTTTGCATACTCAGTTTCCGTACTGTAGCTAGAGACCCGATCCCCTAAACAGGACAGCCTTGATCCATTTGTCCAGTTCCATCATGAACTGAGAGGGAGAAGGCCTCTGTCGAGGTGAAGAAAAGACCAAGGCATGATAAAAAAGGGAATGGCAATAAAAAAAGAAAATGCCAAGATCCCGGGAGACAAAAATGTCGGTCCCACATGTGAAGACAGTGGGGATGAGTTTGATTTTTCAGCGATGTCCTGTATTATATTTTCGTGAGATTTATTGGAAGATAATTCACACCTTTACAGACACTGCTGACAGCCAGTATGACACTGGAATTTTATATTTCCCAATACTCTGAAAGAAATTAAACACTCTGATGCGGATGTACTTTACCTACAAGAAGGTCAAGAAGATCATTGTGGAAAAGAAATCAGGCCAAGCTTGGAATCGCCGGGTTATCGCTGTGAATATAGGGTGCGCACAGAAAGGAAACCCAGTGGCTGTGCCGTTTGCTTCAGTCGCCTCAGTCTTTCACTCTCATCAGCAAACCCTCTCTTGGACAGAGTCAATACTGGATTAGTTTTTCTTTTGCAACCCAAATGCCCTGTGCTGCCCCTCCTGCGATCTGCCTGGCGCATACACATCTGTGGTACAATCTGAGGCGAGGCGACATCAAGCTGACTGCGGCAAAGACTTCCAGTGTTGCTCACCAGAAAGATGATGGCAGTTTCTGTCCCATTGCTGTGTGTGGTGACTATTACTCTGTTCCTGGTTCTCCACTCTGTAGTTTCATGAAGGAAGGAAGGTTGAATTATGAAGGACTTGCTCTAGGAAAGGCATCTGGCCAAGAACATTCTTCATGGGGACAAAGAATTTTATCTAGACCTATTCAGCCCCCAAACCTAGGTACCTCACAGAACTGTGTGTATGAGGCACAGCAGGTCCCAAAAGTAGAAAAGTCAGGTGATGGTTTGGTATTGTAATCCCAAATATTGAGTTCAGTCATCCAAGTACTGTAACCCTCTTTCTAATTTTCCTCACAATCCAAGAAGTTATATTTGTAATCCCATTGAGATGTTATTGGAATCCCAGGAGGTTAATTCCAATCTACCACCTCCAGTGCAACCCACAGCGAGAGTAAAGACACCAAGACACGTTCCAAGTTAAGGGCAGCCAAGGGGGTCCTAAACCCAATCCCCATGAAGACATGCAGACAAAGGCCCTGATCCTAGGCCTCCCCCAGAATCTATTATCTTGTGAAGAAGGGGGGTGGCTCAGGGATGAGTGACAGTGAGGATGGCGGGAATTACGTGAGTAGCTTGAGCTGGCTGGTCAGGTGGGGAGAAAAGCATCTCTGCAAAATGCACAGATAAGGGCATGCAGAAGGATCAGTTTGCATAATTCAATTAAGGTAGCAACTGTAGCAACTGAATTGTTTTGGGAGGCTGTCATTTCATTTCAGGTTTCTGATATGCAAATTCTTGTGCCCTGGGGAGTCATAGCCTCTTTACCTTGAGGCTCCTACCCAGTTGACATTCCCCAAGCCTTTAGCTCTAACATCCGGCTGTGCTCATATCCTTTACATGGAGAACACTATGTGAGGAGACAGGACTGTCTGATGGCTTTAGAGATTACACACCAGTGCCTCACTAGCCTTACTTGCAATGCTTAGAGCCAATTGAAGAGAGAAGGAAGTACCATAGCCAGCTCTCTATATGTCAGTATAATGAAATAAGTCTCCAAATAATCAGAGGTGCAGTAATTGTTTTGCATTCAAGGGGAGTCACTGGAGTTGTCTCCCACAGCTTGGCACAAACACAGCAAGAGAAAACAGAGGTCCTAGTAACAGCCAATAAACTACCTTCAGGTTTACAGCACCATTTCAGCTTGTCCTCTGTTTACGCACATTACTTTCCTGGCACTGGAATTCTGGGAGCGACTCCCAAAGTGCCATAAATGTGGATTATATTTTCTACTCTGCAGAAAAGGAAGACATTGCTGGGCACCCAGGAGCTGAAGTTGCTTTGACTGGTGGCTTGAAACTTCTAGCTAGACTGTCACTTGTCACAGAGCAAGACTTGTGGACTGTTTACGGACTTCGAGATGAAAAGAACTCTTCGGATCATCTGCCTCTACTGGCTAAGTTAGACTTGAGCTCTGACTCTTGTTATGTGCATAATTTATTTTCCAACTTGTGTCCTTTTTCAACGCATGGAAAGTTGTTGAACGTTTGCACGTTGTTTATTTTTGTGCTATGGTATCACAGATACCAGAACAAGTTTATAATCATTTTCATTTTTAATAATGAAAAATATTTTCCTGACAAGATCTAAATACTCTTTATTGTAAATGGTGTAGGAAATTTCTTTCTTGGGCTAGGGATTTAGCTCAGCGGCATAAGTGCCTGCTTTGCAAGTGCGAGGTCGTGAGTTCGATCCCTGGTACCGCAAAAAAAAAAAAATTCTTTCTTATTCTAATTCTAGTAAAATTGAGAGTGGTTTTTAAAATGTAGCATATCTTCTTTCGTCTGCTTCATGAAGAATTTCATTTCATGTTTTTGGCAGGCTTTGTAGTGGGTGCAGACTATCTGTTTGGGTTCTTGAAAACCACAGGTTGGTTCCTTTCTGTGAGGCCTGGTTTTTTTGCAAAGCTGTTTGTTGAGTCCTAATTAGTTAGCCTAACAAATCACTGGGTCATTCTCCAGTGTCCAACCATTTTAGTTTTTGAGAGGTTGATAACGCTTTTCCAGTTATACAGAATGCTTGCTCCAGATTTTCAGGAAGTGTGCTTTACTTTACCTGGTAAGAGCAGAAATCCTTTCCGTGAGCGCGTGCGTCCCACCTCTAGCAGGCAACGAGGGCTTGGCCTCAAAGAAGTGGGGACTGTGGAGCTGTGCCTGTTTTTCTAGCATCTTTTTAAAATTAGTTGCAAGAATTATTCCCTGGGTTACTGGAGACATTTATTCCACTGAGCCAATTCTGTAGACATTTTATTAAGAAAACTGTCATTGGACCAAAGTGGCAGCTGTGAGATAATTTTTGCTATGGCTCAGGAACATGAGGACTCTGTGAAACTCCACGAGATACTAACCTGCAGCCCTAGTGCTCTTCTTTCAGAAGTCATTGCAATGGCTGCAGGGTTTTTCCTTTGTTTCTTGGATGTTTGTTTTGTTTCACAGCGACATTCTCCTGCAAGGTGGTGCTAACACTTTTTAAGAGCTAGTTGGTTATGAGCAGGTTTAATAAGACCTGCAGTACATTCTAGATGAATGTTTGAATAAAAAAATTTTTAAAATTTTATTTAAAGAGAAAAAACAAAAAAGAAAACAACCAAACAAAACAGAAAAAGAGTAGCAACAATACAGAATTCCAAAGGCAAAAAATAAAAGAACAATAAGAACAACAACAAAACAAAAACAAAAACACTAATACTGTCATCATTGGAAATAGTTGTTCAAGTTACAAAATTAAAGCATACAAAGTAGACATTCAAACAGTGAGACTGTTAACAGTTGTGCTCAACAATCTAACAAAAACAGTAATGTGGTCATCTATCTTACACACTTAAACATTATTGCAGTTATATCCTTTAGAGCACTTTCTCTCTCTCTCTCTCTCTCTCTATATATATATATATATATATATATATATATATATATATATAAAATTTAGATTTTATTTTAAGGGGGGTAAAATTAAACACAACAAAACAAAACAGAATGGGACATAAGAAAGCATAAATTTCAAAGCTAGACAACCAGAGATCTTTACTATCTGTCATATTGTCTCCTGTTTTCTTCCAAATGGTTGTCCATATCTTTGCATATGGGGAGCTTATACTAAATAACATATCAATCTTTTCACAAGATGTGTGGTTCACTGGCTCCCACTTGCTAATGAGGGGGGACGTGGGACAGGGGACAGAACGACCTGAGATGTTCGATTCTCAGCCTGCACACTGGCAGGCTCACATCCACCCCCCAGAGAGGGGAGGAACTCCTTGTTCTCCTGGCACTCCGAGTCAACTGCACAGTGAAGGTCCTGATGCGCCAGGGTCTCTCCCCTGCAGGCCTTCCAGAGTCCGCTATACTCACTTGCTATTTCTTTCTGATGAATTGATCATTACATTTCCAAAGTTCTGAAATGGCCAACAGACCACAGAAAGAATTCTCTATAGGCTCCTGTTTGAAACCAGCAGCTACAGCAATCTGCTGGCCTTGCTTCAGGGCCAGGTGAATAAAAATTTTTGAACAAGCAAAAGAATTAATACATTGTGTACTGTCTTCATAGTAGTTATTCAGAGTACAAGATATAGGCATGATATCTTGTCCAAACCATGTTGGCAGAAACCTTTCTTTTCAAAGAATTAAGAGAAACTAGCCATATAACTATTTTCACTATCTTGTATATAAATATATTTTTTCTTTTTCCATTTCTTCCTTTCCTCTTTCCCCCATCAGTTTGTCTTTTCTTTTGAAATACTGTGAAACAGTTCACAAAATTTGAAATATTGTGAAATAGTTCACAATATTTATTGTACATTTTGGATCTTATTTACTTGTTCGGTTTCTCACACTAGTGAGACAATATGATGTTTACACATTTGAGTCTGATTAATTTTACTGATGAGTATGGCCTTGAGTTGCATCCATTTGCCTATAAAAGTCTCCAGTTCACCCCCCTTTATGGTTGCATTATAGTACTGCATTATACAAAAAACTGCATCTTTTTTATCCATTCCTCAGTTGATGGGCATTTGGGTTGTTTCCATGATCTGGCTATTACAAATCATGCTGCTATAAACGTGAGTGCATACATATTGCTGTGGTATGATGTTTTTAATTCTTCTGGGAAAATACCCAGAAGGGAAATAGCTAAGTTGAATGGGGCCTTTAGTCCTAGTTTTAAAGGAATCATCACACTGATTTGCAGTGCTGCACCAGTCTGTATTTCCACCATAGTGAAGAAGGGTTTGAGAGGCGGTGAGGTTTAAGTTAGAAAAAACAACTTACACAGGAACATCTTTGGTCTTTAAAGAAAAACAAATAGCAAGTGTGTGACAGGTTCACAACCACTGACTAACACTGTTTAAACCCTTAAAAACAATGGCCTGGCACCAATTCAGTAAAAACTTGCTGAACTGATTTAAAGAAAAAGGCAAGTAACAATTACACTGGATGATTTGTTTTGCGTTTGAAGCAAACCCTGAAGCACTAGTTGCCTCCCTGAAATTTTACATTGAAAGTGTCTCAGTAATTCTGGCATAGTGGTGCATGCCTGTAATCCTGGCTCTCTGAGGCTGAGGCAAGAGGACTGCAAGTTTGAGCCCAGTCTTGGCAATTTAGCAAGACCTTGTCCCGAAATAAAAAATAAAAAATAAAAAAAGGACTGAGGCTGTTGCTCAGTGCAAAGGGCCTGAGTCAATCTTCAGTACTACTGAAATAAAGTTCTAAAACATCTATACATATCTGCTAACATTTACTATTTTTTCAGTTGATTGCTTTATATAATACAAAAACATGAGTTAGACATGACCTGATCATCTTATTTTGTTTAAGACAAAATCATCCCATTTGAGGTAGACCTAGAATGATCTTTTCTGTCTAGCAATAAGTACATTATTTTAAAATTAAGCTTGGTTTGATCCCCTAAAAAAGTTTGAAAATAATTTTGTGGCATCTATAAATAAATTTTAAAACCTCTGGAGTCAAAAATGC
>PVJX010041293.1:0-14764 GCA_004027295.1 Dolichotis patagonum
TCTGCGGGTCCCTTCCTCTGGGACAGGCGGGCTGCTGGACTCGGGGACCCCGCGGTTGCGCTGTGTTGTGTAACTCGGGCCTCTGAGCTTGAGCGTGTTCCCAGAGTAGGCTGCCTCCTGATGGAGATGGGCGCCGCGGGTCCCATCTCCCGTCCGTGCGGCTGTAAATCGTGTTATGTACGTTTAGTGTAAGTGCTAGGATTTCTTTAGGTTCTTTCCCTCCAACTACTCGATACTGCCACCTTGTGTACAATTTTTTGCTTGCAACAGGCCAATAGGCTAATTATGATTTGTAATTTATGTAATGATTAAAGTTATTAGTAGACTGTACCAGGATGAGTGATCTGGGAACCGTTTTTTGGGGGCTCAGGCTTCTGAGTGTGTTCGGAGTCTGCTCGGTTCTTGAGAATGCATTAGACCCGCACATTAACAGACGTGCTTGTGTTGTAGATATTTGGGGTCAGAAGTTTCCTTTTTCTCATATTGCCTATTTGTATGTAAAGTTAAACTGAGTATTTTGTCGTTGAGCTGTGGAACTCGCTGTTTTTCAATATCCTAATTTGCAGAAGAATTTATACTGTCGCATTTTGTCACTTTTATTTTTTGCATACTCTTAACCCAAGCCGGTTGTTTTTATTGGTTATTTTAAAATAAAAAACTCTAAAATTTGACTGATGTCTGCCCGTTTTTATATGTTGAAGTCAGAAGTTCCTGCACAGGTTGTTTTAAGGTTTCTAAAATTGAGTGGCAGTTTGTCCAAGGTAAGGGGCTGGGACCTGGGGAAGGGGGGGCAGCATTGTGTTCCAGCCTCTGTGTTAGCCAAAAGATAGGCCTTATTCAGAACAGACACCCCGGGGCTAAGAGTGTGGCTCCGTGTACAGTGCTCACATAGGCTGGGGAGGGCCAAGTTCAAGTCCTGAGAGCAAAAGGAAAGCAAAGGAAGAACGGCTGCTTGACCCCGGAAAAGAAGATGCCTGACTGTGCTCTCAGGTGGTCCGGGTGTGGACCGCTAGAGGGGTGAGAAGGTGTGGGGGAGGAGTCCTAAGGGAGTAAGAGTTGATCCTGAGCTGGTGTGGGTACAAACTCTGGCTTCCCAAGTTAGTGTTCTTAAGTGCTTTTAACTATTGAGTCCTAGCTGTCGTCTCTTCAAGTGGAAGTTTTGGCTGATGCTTTCTGTCTAGTTTTAACTGAAAAGACACGGAAACCGATAGGCCACTCATAGTGGCTGTCCCCCACCCAGTGTGTCTGGAGGTTTCCCCTGAGCACGGGGTACCTCAATTGGCAGAACCAATGCTTTGCTGGGCCCTTGTATGTGTTAACTGTTTATTCTCGTCTTAGGTATGGCTAACAGATGAACATTAGGGGAACTAAAAGTCAATAGCTTAACTAAAGCTACTTAAAAGGTTAGGGAAAAACTCAGTGGTTCAGCAAAGATGTTGAACCTGAGTTCCAGCTCCACTTAAGGTGTTTGCCACACAGCCCTACATCCACTTGGGTTTGTTTATTCTGTCTTGTTCCAAGTTACAGTCGTACCCTTGGTCTTATGGCCAGTTACCCACTTTGCCTTTTACTTGTTACAGTCCTAAGCAGTTGTGCCAGATACACAATGCCGATAAAAGTTTAGGATTTGTGTCAGGAATGGTAGTTCATGCCTCTAATCTCAGTACGGTGCCGCTCAGACAGGAGGATTCAGAGTTTAGGCTTCGATGGGATATGTAGTAACCACAAGGCTGGCTGTGACTTTATAGTTTAGTATTTGTTAACTTTCAAAAGAGGAGAAAAAATCAGGAAGACCTAAAGTGCAGACTTCATCTCCTGCACTTGTTTTCTTTTCAGATGACTTAATCACCCCTACCAACTCTTTGGAAAACACCTGTTACACAATTCTGAAGGCTTGGATCCTGGGCTTCTTTAAAAATCAGTTATAGCTGGGGTGGTGGTGCACACCTATAATGCTAGTACTTGGGAGACTGAGACAGGAAGATCTCTGCAAGTTTGAGGCCAACGTGGACTACATAGTAATACCTTGTCTCAAAAGACCAAAGTTGGGGGGGTCATAGAGCTGGGTACAGTGGGAAGTTCCTATGGTAATCTCAGATAGTCAGAATGAGGAAGGCTGAGCCAGAAGTCTTGAGGTCCTCTTAGGTGAATAGCTGAGACTCCCTTGCCCCCTTTTTGCCACAAAGAATCAGTTGTAGATGGAGTAGTAAAAATATTTCCATACCAGGGCTGGGAATGTAGCTTAGAGTGGGAGAATATGTGCTTGGCATGAGTGAGGGCCTGGGTTTGATCTCCAATACCACACTGAAAAAAAAATGAACTACATAGACATAAGGCTGCATAATACTGTCACTATATACCACTGCATTGCTTTCTTAAAATAGTTAATTTTAAAAAAATAAAAAACAAATGATTAATTTTATGTGACTTTTTTTAAAATGTTGGTAACTTTTTATTCAGTGCTGGAGATAAAACCCAGGCCAGGTCCTCACCCATGCCAGGCAAGTGCTTTACCAACAGACTGTATGTCCAGCCAATTAATGCATTTTTCAACAACAAAAGATGGCAAAACACCATCAACATTACACAAAACCACTTTGTGAGCTGATGTGCCCCTCAAAATCCATCACACCTTTCACTAAATGCTAGCTTTGAAGAAAAGGCAGTATTAGGAGAAAGGCACACACTGGTAGACATTGCCTTTGAAGTTTGGAAATGGAAAGGAAATAAATCTAATCCAGGCATGGTGGCATATCCTACTTGGCATATCCCATTTGGAGGCTGAGGCAGGAGTGAGTTCAAGGTCATCCTGAGCTACTTAACAAGACAAATTTTAAAAATCTGAGAGATGCTTAGGTTTTTGGCCAGTCAATGTAGACACATTTAACACTCATGGTAAACTGAGCGTGGTGGTGCACTCCTTTAATCCCAGCACTGACGAGGCTTAGGCAGGAGGAGTGCTGCAAATTTGAGGTCAGCCTGGGCTACAAAGTGAATTGAAGACCAGCCTGAACTGCATAGTGAGATCCTGTCTCAAAAAGACCAAAAAAAAAAAAAATTAGCTGAACTGTGACACTGGAGTGCGCAGTGTCAGTTAATGTGTGTGGGGCCATGCATTTGAGTGAGACCTTTTCCTAAAGTCCTGGTAGCATGAGGGTGGAGGGTAGGAGGTGGGAAAGGACGGAGATAGGAAAAGGTCTATCAAGTGCCTTTTATGAGCGATGAGGAGAATTTCCAGAAATAACCTTGAATGGATAAAACAAGAAGGTTCCTATGACTAGATCAGTCACAGTTTTCAGTTGGTGTTTAAGAAATAAATATCAAAAGAAAAAAAGAAAGAAGTCAGCATCCAATGGCTTACCTGCCTACCTTCCATAGCACAGAGTACTTTGAAATAGAGTACTAATTGTAACATCTAGGTCAGACTAGAGAAATTGGAATCAGCAAACATAAAGCAGTACCACTTGTAGAAGAAGCAATATTTAGGACAGCAAAAAATTTTGAAGGAGAGGAGAAAAAATTATTGTGAATGTGGAAAGAATTTTAAAAATCAAGTATCTATCCTGGACTGGGTGTGGAAGCCCATACCAATAATCCCAGCTCTCTGGAAGGCTGAGGAAGGAAGATGTCAAGTTCCAGCCCAACCTAGAAAACGTAACAATTTATGGAGACCTTGGCTCAAAGTAAAAAATAATAACGGTCTGAGGATATGGTTTCCCTCACAGGTCCTGCTCCTAGCACCACAGCAAGGGGAAAAACCCCAACCAGATTCTAATCCCTTCCTGTTGTCCTATGCCCCTTCTCAGAAACAGCAGGTAAGATTAAGGGATGCCTGGTGTTTGAACCCAAGATACAGCTTTATATTGGTAACATATATAGTTATTCCTGGTCTTTTAAAAAATGTACTTCTGGGACTGAGGATTTAGCTCAGTGATAGAACTCTTGTCTAGCAAGTGGATAGTACTGGGTTTGGTCCTCAGCACCAGAAACTTAAAAGCTAAAAACAAAACAGAGAAGGGCGTAAGTGCCTGCTTGGCAAACTGGAGGTCCTGAGTAATGCCCAGCACACACACACACAAAAAAAAGACGGGGGCGGGGAGTATTACTAGTACATTATGTGTCTGCAGAATACAATGATTGCAGTACATTAATGTGTCATCATGGGGAGTTGATACATGTACATAACACATCTTAATATCCCTTGTCTTTAGGGTTCTTTAGCTTTAAAAAGATGAAGGAATGGGCTGGGGATTTAGCTCAGCGGTATAAGCCCCTGCCTGGCAAGTGAGGCCTCGGTATCCCCCACCCCAAAAAAGATGAAGGAAACCATGCACTCGGGAGGCTAAGGCAGGAGGATCGTTGCGAGTTCGAGGCCAGCCTGGGCTACAAAGTGAGCTCAAGGCCAGCCTGAAGTGTATGGCTAGACAGTCTCATATAAAAAAAAAAAAAAAAGGAAGCATACCCAAAAAACAACAGTAATAACATAAATAACAGCTAAGTGGTCAGGAACATGATTTCTGAAAAGCGTGCACCAGGCAAAGTGCACTCAGCAGGCTCAGGCAGGAGGATCGCTGCGATTTGAGCCTGAACTACATGGTGAAGCCCTGTCTCCAAAAAACAAAGGTTATTTCATGCGAGAAGCCAATACTGGCAGCTGCCAAGAGGGCGGGCCCTGGCCACGCCTCACCGTGCTCTCTCCGCAGCGCCCCGCTGGGCCCCCGGGAGGCGGCTCAGCAGAGGATCGACCCCGGCTGACCCCGGGCCATGAGAGGGGCGCAGGTGTGCTGACTGCTCCGAGACCGCCCCGACCGCGGCACGGTGACGCCGCAAGGTTGAGGCGAGGGTCGCTCGGCCCGGCTTTTGAGACCGCTTAGGCGACCAACATGGCGGGCTTTGTGTCTGAGAGACAAACAGGTAAATAATTAACCGGCATGCGACAATCGTGAGGTTTTTCCTTTAACCCCGTTGTGAAAAAAGAAGACGTTGGGCCGGGGATTTAGCTCAGTGGCTTAAGCGCCTGCCTGGCAAGCGTGAGGTCGTGAGTTCGATCCCCGGTACCAAAAAAAAAAAAAGAAAAAAGAAGACGTTGTTGGGACCACCGGGATGCCGGGAGGGCTGAGAGCCCAGCGGCCGCCCGCCGTCATTTCCCTCGCCCCACCCCCCTGCGCGCCCCGCCCCGTCCTCCTCCCGCCTGCTGCTGTCTGTCACACGCAGGCGCCTTCTGTCCTACTGCTGGCTGAGCCAGAAGTTTCTCGAGTTTTCTAGTCTGAAAGGCGGGAACCGCCCAGTTATTATTCTTAGGAACACTTCTCAACAAACAAACTTCACCACCCGAGTCTTCCAACCCCCACCCCGCCCTAGAACATCAAGCTTAGTCAGGACTCTATATTTAATATCCAGAAGGTTCCGCGAACTATATGCCAGCTTGGCGTAGTAACAGGGCTCTGACTGGGCGGTCTGTTTCGCCCTTGGGGGAGGGGCTGGGGAAAGGTGAGGGGGTAGGGAGTCACATCCTCCCCTCCCCCTACCCCCCCCATGATTCCCAAAGACCTGACCTTGACTCCTTACTCAGTGTCCTCTTTTGTTTCCTGTCCTGAGAGACTAACCATGCAGGTGTACCAACATGAAAAGTAGGGAATGTGTGGGAGCTCGCAGGGCCAGTCATGAACCTGTCCACTGGCTGGCTTAGCAAGCCAGGGTCTCCCTTTGGACGCTTTGTCCTCATCTTTGAGAAATGAAAAGATTGTACCTAAAAATCTTTCCACAGTTTGACAGCTTTTACATGAGGCTGCAGAGGCATGGCGGGGTGTTGGGTAGTGATAGGAATCTCCGTAAGAATGACTCAGTCAGACCCACGTGTAGGACCCCCTCCCTCCCACAAAAAAAAGGAAAGGGGTCAAATTCTGAGCCAACACTGTGACAGGCACAAAGTATCCTTTTTTCTTCCCTTTAAGGATGGAATCCAGGGCTTTATGCAGAGCCACATCCTCAGCCCTTTTTTTATTTTTGGATAAGAACTTGTGAGTCTCCTGGCTCACCCTTCCACCCGGCAGTGCTGGGGTTACAGGCATGGGCCACCGTCCCAGGCCCATCTTAATTCTTGATGCCACCTCCTATGAAATATTAATTCTATTTTAGACATGAGCACATAGAAACTTACATAACTCAGTCAACTTGTACGAGTACTTCATTGTTTTTTTTAAGGCACATGTAATTTAATATAAGAAGTGTTAGCACAAAAGGTCCAAATGCAGTGAAAAAAATTCCATTAACACTGAAGACAATGCTCTTTTAACATGTGCTGGTTGAATGAGATGAGGGTTTCATAAAGTTCACTACTGAAAAAAAATGCAGTGAATCTCATCTCACTAATATCCTTATACAATCTAGTTGTGAAATGAATGCTTATAATGCTTTAACAGTTAAAGCCTGAAATTTGATACCACTCCTTCATGTATGTACAATCCTTAGTTAAGATTATCTACAGTTTTCAAAACCAAAGAACAAAAAAAAAAGAACAAACCATTGATTAAAACCATTTTTTTTTGAGACAGGATCTGGCTATGTAGTTCAGATTAGCTTTCAACTCATGGCAATCCTCTTGCCTCAGCCTCCTGAGTGCTGAGATTACAGGGATGTGCCACTATGCCCAGCCACCAATATTGATTTGGGCTCCATTAAGTAACATAGAACCTTAAACTAAATGGTTAAATATATGTGCTACTTTACCAAATTCTATTATTTTTCTCATGACTATTAAAGTTGATTCTCAGCAAATAAATCCTTGAAAGGCAAAACCTACCTCATTTGGATTTCGACCTAGAAGTTCAACAGCAACCATGAAGTCCACATTCTTATTGGCAAAACTGGTACCCTGTGTCTTTAAGTCACTATAGTTAAGGATAAGAGCAAGGTACATTTTATTTTTACATTTAACTGGGATTTTACATGTTCAATTCATGATGTGAAATCTCTAAGTTTTCATCCTCTATGATGTCTGTGAAGACACGGACTAAAGACTTTCTGTTTTTCTTGTTTTCATCAAACAGAAACATTCCTCAAGGGCTGGGGATATAGCTCAGCAGCACAGAGCCTGCCTGGCAAATGTGAGGTGGTGAATTGGGTTCCTAGTACAAAAAAAAAAAAAAGAAAAGAAAAGAAAAACAAAAGCACTCGTCAACTGTCTACATATTCTAGAAGGGGAACCTTTCAAAGGTGGCTTCTTCAGAATTGTCGGAGGGCATCAGGCCTCTGAAGCAAGGGGAAGAGAAAAACTGAAACCTGAGGTTCATCTGGTGAGCTTTACATTAAGCATTACAAGCTGGACAGTAGAAGAATGTGGCTTTTTTTTCTTTTCTCAAGAAGTCTGAGTCCTGGTGTAGAAATGCACACTTGGCTGTGTTGCCACAGCTTTCTTGTGGTGGGACTGTCGGAAGTCCTCACGGGGGAGGGTGATTTGTTCATGTACCAGGCGTAAACTTCCAGGCATTCAGTTCATTTTGGACCCATTCCAGTTTGTCTTTAGTGTGTTGCAGTTCACCTTTCATTTTTAGGAAAAACAAGTTGATTGCTGCCTGGTCTCCTGTTGTTAGTCTCAGTCGGGTGACACCCAGTTGCTGGCCTTGCTTGAGGTGCTGGATTGAGCGGTGCACTCTTACATCTCTTGTTCCTGGTTGCTGGTCAGTCCCATTAGGAAGATGTTTTCCCTGCCTGCAGACTCTTGCCCTTGTTGTTGTTGCTTTACCTTTTCTTCAGACTCCCATAAGCCAGATACATCGTTTAAGATCTGTGTATTTGCCTGCCAAAGCTCAAACATACACTTCACAGTGTTTCCATGTTGGCATTAACTCATCTCCCACCATAACTCTGAAGTCTCTTTCACTCAGTCCAGCCTTTTTGGGAAGAGGTTCTTCATTGGTCATCTTGAATCCTCTGCAGACGAGGCCATGAGGGGACTGCTAGTCACCCAGACCTAGAGGCTGAGGCAGGAGGATCGCTGTATTTTTAATGCCACTCTGACCTACATAGTAAGAACCTGCCTTTATAAAAAAAGTGATGGGCTGGGGATTTAACTCAGTGACATAAGTGTCTGCCTGGCAAGCATGAGGTTGTGAGTTCAACATCCAGTACAAAAAAAAAAAAGTGATGTTTATTAATTCACTACAAGTTCCAAGAGAAGACTGGGCCATTGGTGTGAAAGAGTGGGGGGAAAGAGTGAGGGAGCATTGTGGGGGATCAAGGGTCTTGGAAACACGTTCTTCACAACAGCTTGCACTCTGGCTCACAGTATATGATACATCTATCAAATTTTACATCAGGGCTGGGGATTTAGCTCAGTGACTTAAGCGCCTGCCTGGCAAGCATGAGGTCATGAGTTCAATCCCTGGTACCAAAAAAAAAAAAAAAAAATTTACATCATAGGTGTTAACTGGACACTGTCCAGAAAGCTCTTAAGTCTCTAGATCAGGACACCCGATGCATCAACTCAGAGAAAAAGGTTCTAAGCTATTGGGAAGAATACGTGGTCCACACCTAAGGCATGTTTACTATTTGTTTACACAGACGTTAGCCTGTGCAGAATCTTATGGCTGCTTAGCATGTACTGATTCAGAGCAGCCTGATGGGACAAGAGGCTGGGTTTACATAACTGCAGAGTAACTTATTTTCTGCTTATTCAGACCATTCCCTCCCCCAAAAAACACCCCTAATAAAGAAAGAGAGTGCATGTTTTCCACTTCCTAGAGTGTGGCTGGAAATCTCCAAGGTCTGCCTATCACTGAAGCATTTACAATTTGGTGCTGGGAATTGAACTCAGGACCTTCCACTTGCCCAGCAGGTGCTTGTGCTGCTGAGCTATATGCCTGGCCCCAACAAGTTATATCAAGTCAGGTACAAATTCTCTATGGTGAATGCGATCGTTATGTATATCAAAAGTATATCAATAAAATCTGATTGGAAAAGGAAAAAGCAAGTTATTTGTGTAATAATATTTAATTATTCAGATTCAGCATGGTGTTTGTGCCAGCTGGAACTGGATTGATCTAGAACTATAATCTATCAGTCTATGCCTTATTTGCCGCCAATTTTTTCTGTTAAGAAACTGACCACCCTCATAAGCGAAATAAACCAGACTCACATGTGTAAATACCGTATAGTCTCCCTAGTATGAGAGTTGATAAAAGTATATAAGATTTTATGGTAATCATGAGTCCCCATTTCATAGCTTTGAAGCCTTTCATTGTTTTCATTCATCACTTGGAATGGTTTTATTCTGTTTTGTTTGACTTTATTATGCATGATGGTATGAACAGCTGTTTTGAAGAAAACAAAACATTATGACAGCTATTGCTGAATTAATATCATCTTGCTTAGAAGTCCTATCATGCTTCTATTCTATTACCATTGGTTCTATCATGTTGTGTCTTATTGGGATTTTAATATATGTGATAGTATAAACAAAATGTTTTATTGAAAATGAGATATTATAGTACCCATTGATCATTCTCTGTTATTTGGTTCAGAATGCCCTGTAATTCTTTCATTCTTTGAATGGTTTTATACTATTTTGTTATGTTTGATATTATTGTGTTTGGAACTATGCTCAACTATAGCAGAGAAAGAGATATTGTGATAGCTACTGTTAATGTTCGGTTGTCCTAATGTAAAGTACTGTGTTGCCTATGTTGTCCTGTTCTGATCTGCTCTGTACTGCCCTCTTTTGTTTTATTCTCTTTAAAATAAAAAAAAAGAAGAAGAAGAAGAAACTGACCACCGAGCAGGATGGGGTTGTGTTAGATGCTAGGGTGCCCAGGGGTCTTTTTCTGGGCTCTAGTCTTATTCAAAGCATTGGATAGGAACAACAGAAGAATATGAAAATTTAACATTTATTAAAGGTAAGAAGAGGAGGAAAGGAAAGGAAGAGGAGGAGAAGAAGAAAAGAAGATTTGAAAAAGGGCTCTGAGAAGACAAGCTCTGCAGAAGAGGAGAGAGAAGATATGCCCTGCATGCGGAGAGGGCCACTCACCTTAAAATTTGGTTGTTAAGAATGCCTGACTCAGGCCAAGAGTTTAGCTCAGTGGCACAAGTGCCTACCTGGCAAGCAAGAGGTCCTGAGTTTGATCCTCAGTACAAAAAAAAAAGAATGCTTGACTCACTGGGTGTGGTAGTGGTAGTACACATATTTGTAATCTCAGCAGTCTGGGAAATTGAGGCAGGATGAAGCTAAAATCTGTGCCCAGCTGGGCAATATAGCAATTGAGCAAGACCCTGTCTCAGAATTTTAAAAAAATTCAAAAGGGTTGGGGATGTAGCTCAGTGTAAAGGTTCTGGGCCCCACCCCTAGTAACATGCACATACAAATGACTGGGAGAGCCCTGTGCATCACACTCCAATTCCGGGGTCAGCTGTCTAGCACTGGGGGAAAAAATGAACTATGTAAATAAACATAAGAATGTCTAGCTTGGCCGGGGATTTGGCTCAGCAGTGTAAGTACCTGCCTGGCAAGCATGAGATCCTGAGTTTGATCCCTGGTACAAAAAAAAAAAAATGTCTAGCTAATATAGGTTTCATATCAGTCCTCTCTTGCTGTGTCAGGCAGGCCTCAAACTCACTGTGTAGCCCACACTAGCTTCCAACTCCTAGGGATCCTCCTGCTTCAGCCTCCTAAATCCTGGGATTATAGGCATGTGCCACAACACCCAGTTTGTATCATCCAGTAAAGCCAACAGGATTGAGGAGAAAAAGTACTGTTAAGCATTGGTGGTGGTGGGGGGGAACAAAAATAGTACTGTTTGAGATACTATAAGAAAAAGAGAAAACTGGGCATGGTAATGCACTCCTTGTAATCTCAGCACTCAGTAGGCTGAGGCAGGCAGATCACTGCAAGTTAGAGACCAGCCTGGGCTACAAAATGAGCTCAAGGCCAGCCTGAATTGCATAGTGAGACCCTGTCTCAAAAAGACAGAGAGGGAGAGAGAGAGAGAGAGAGAGAGGGAGAGAGAGAGAGGGAGAAGGAGAAGGAGAAGGAGAAGGAGAAGGAGAAGAAGAAGAAGAAAAAGAAGAAGAAGAAGAAGAAGAAGAAGAAGAAGAAGAAGAAGAAGAAGAAGAAGAAGAAGAAGAAGAAGAAGAAAGAAAGAAAGAAAAAGAAGGAGGAGGAGAAGAAGAAGAAAGAAGAAGAAGAAGAAGAAGAAGAGGAAGAAGAAGAAGAAGAAGAAGGGAGATCCTTACAACATCAGGCTTATGTTGGCCCCACTTCCTGTGTGGTAGTGTAGCCAGTGTTCCTGACACCCCCCTCCAATCTGAAAATTACATAACAGCCCTGCTGGCTTCTTTCCCAAACACTGAACCCAGTGCCATCCCAGACACTTTGGAAGCAGAGGCAAGAGGATGGAAAGTTCCAGGCCAGCTTGGGCAATCTGGTCAGACTGTCTCAAAATAAAAAATAAAAGGGTGTTGTCACACACACACACACACACACACACACACATACACACACACACACAGAGTAATCCCAGCACTTTGGGAAGCTGAGGCAAGAGGTTAGTGATTTAGTGAGACCCTGTCTCAAAATAAATAAACTCTAAACTTAATTCCAAAATGAAGAGTTATCTTGGAGTGTGTGTGTCTGTTGTTTTGGTGCTGGGGACTGAACTCAGGGCTTGACCTCTACCACTGAGATACACTCCAGCACCCCAGCCTCTCAAGTGTTTTTTTCCCCATTCCTGGGAGTTGAACGAGGGCCCTCACACTGGCTCCATCCCAACTCTTTTCTTATTTTTTAATTTTGAGACAAGTCCTCCCGAATCACTAAGTTGCCCAGGCTGGTTCAGACTTGTGATCCTCCTATCTCTGCTTCCCAGCGTTCTGGGCTAAGAGGGTATATGCTACCACATTCGGTTTCTTCATGGGGTTATTAATCATCCTAGACAGCATTTAAACCGGTCACTGGGTTTCTCCTAGTCTAAAAAGAAAGACACTGTTTAAAAGTCCCTTTTGTCATGAAATGTACAAAGAGAGCTGGTCTGGCGGCCTCTACTGCCAGCTCCCTGGGCGCCTGAGGCAGGAGGACTACAACTCTTGAGTCCAGCCTGGGCAACTTCCAGGGACGGGTCAGTGAGACTGACACAAAATAAAAAAAGGGGTTGGGATGTGGCTTAGTGTGAAGGTTCTGGATTCAATCTCCAGTATTAATTAAAGAAGAAAAGGAGGAGAATGATCATGAAGAAAAGAAAGTGCAAAAACAGGGTGGGGCATGGCTACAGCAAGGGTTTAGCACACACAAAGCGGTGTGTTCCATCTCTAATGTATTTCTACAATATGTGTGTTTCCAGGCCAGGCTGCAGAGACTTTTGACACAAAAGATAGGTCAACTGTACTACTGTAGACTCCAACTACAAAGTAGTTGACTGGTTCATGGATGACAGCACTTCTACTAGATCTCTTTTCTTTTCTTTCTTCCAAGACAGGATCTTGCTATGTAGTTCAGACTGACCTAAACTCTTTATGTAGCCCCGGCTGGCCTGGAACTCACAGTGATCCTCCTGCCTCAGCCTCCTGAGTACTATTACAGGCCTGTACCACCACACCCAGATTTTTGTTTTAGCAACTGCAAGGCATTGGTGACCTTGAAGCCATTAGCCTCAGGACAGTGGAGAAATATTCTAAATTGCAGACTTGGAGGGAAGGAAGGAAGGGTTCACAACTGCCAGTGTAACAGCTGAGGAGGCTTCTAGGGCGTGGGGTAAGTCTGTAGGTTTCCTAAGTATGGGAACTAAACAGCTAAGATGAAAGTGAGACAGTGATGGAAAATTCCTCAAGTTTGACCAGTTTGACTAGAGAGGTGATTCATCAGGGCACTATGTTTGAATATAAAACAAGTTTTTGCCTGCCTGCTACCTACATATTCACAGTTATTAAAGCACCTTCTATGCAACATCAGTCAGATCAGCAAATTACAGCACAACTAAAAGTATTTACTTATGCAGTGCTAGAAGCTGAACCCAGGCCCTTACACTAAGCTACGGCTCAGCCCCTGGTATTTTTGACACAGTGGTGGGTTTAATTGTCCAAACCTGGCTGGAACTCAAGATATTCCTGCTTCAGCCTGCCAATGCTGGGATGTCAGGCTGGTGGCATGGCACTTGGTGAGCTGTTCTGTTGGGGAACAGGTGGTGGGCAGAGGGCACGGGAAGTTGGCAATGGAAAAAAAAAAACTTGGAAAAAAGGATTCCCTCATCCAAAACAGCCTCCTCCCACTTAAACCCAGGATGTGGGTAAGGCATTACTTTTCCCTTATGGGCTGTTAACTGCTACTTCCTTACTTTGTTTTTTCTTTCTGAGATGGGCTCTCACTACCACTTCAGGCTGGCCTGGAGCTCACTTTGTAGCCCAGGCTGGTCTTCAGTTTGCAATGATCCTTCTGCCTTCCCTGAGTGCTGGGATCACACGCGTGCCCCACCGCTTCTGCTATTTGAAGGCCCTTCGCATTTTTATTTTGGGTGCTTGAGAAAGGGTCCTGCCTTCTCTCAAAGAATGAAAGGAACAAGTAAATTTGGATCCAACATTAGGAGTTTAACCTTGGCCTCAGGCCACCATCAAGGACTGAACCAGGGAATAGAGGCCGCAGGCGACCAGCCGAGGGCCGGGGGGCGCCGGCCGCCACCGCAGGGTCTCTCCGAGGGCCGGCGCAGGGTAACGGCAGCCGCTCGGTCCCGACCCGGCTGCGGACTGCAGCTTCTCCGGAAGCACCCTACGGGAGGCGCCCAGTCCGATCCCATGCGTGCAGGGTCCCGATGACGTCTGACAGCAGCCCCAGCAGCCCCGCACGCACTTTCCCTTTTAAGTCGTGTTCCCTGTTCCTCCGGAGAAGAGAGCCACGCAGGAGCCGCACATTCCTAAGGCAGCGCTATCCCCCGGGCTCCGTAACTCCCGCCCAGGCCAAACCAGCCTTGGGTCCCCGCCAACTCGCGTCCTTCACGAACTCTGGCACTTCGCCTGCCCGGTCCCACTGTCACGGGCGCGGGTCCACCCGCAGCCCTCCCCCCACCATTCCCCCAGCCCTTGCTGACCCCCTCGGCCCCACCTCCCTCCGGCTCCGGCTACCAAGCCCACAGCCGGGTAGCCATGGAGACCTAGGCAACCCCGATCCTACCCCCCCGCCCCCGTCTTCTGGGGCATTAATACGCTCCAGCAAACCGCAGAAACGTCTGGAGAGTTCTGAGAAGGGGCGGTACTCTTGCCTCTGATTGGTCCAAGGACCACGGGTGGGCAGGACCCGTGGAGAAACCCCTGGAACGTTCGGGGAACGCCAGCCCCGCTGCGGCCGCTGATTGGCCCAGAGCGAGTAGGAGGGACTCGGCAACGACCTATAAAAGATGCGGCGCGCAGGTCCGTGAGAAACGCTCAGCTTCCGCTTCTCTCTGGAGAGGTTTCTGCGCTTCCCGAGAACGCCCAGCGGAGCGGACAGCTTCGGGACTCGTCCGCACTCACTCGGCAAGCAGCCAGCGTTTCGTCGCGCAGCGCGTCGACCGACTCCGGCGTGAATCCGAGCGCGGAGGCGACAGCGGACCCCGACATGGCCAAGACCACGGCGATCGGCATCGACCTGGGCACCACCTACTCGTGCGTGGGGGTGTTCCAGCACGGCAAGGTGGAGATCATCGCCAACGACCAGGGCAACCGCACCACCCCCAGCTACGTGGCGTTCACCGACACGGAGCGGCTGATCGGGGATGCGGCCAAGAACCAGGTGGCGCTGAACCCGCAG
>PVJX010041294.1:0-14697 GCA_004027295.1 Dolichotis patagonum
CACAGTGATTGCACCAGTCTTCACTCCCACCAACAGTGCAGAAGAGTTCCTTTTCCCCCACAGCCTCTCCAACACTTGTTGCTGGTAGTTTTTTCCTATTCTGGCCATTCTTTCAGGAATGGACTCTCAGTGTGGTTTTAATTTGCATTTCTCTCATGACTAATGATGATGAACATTTTTTCATGTATTCATTTGCCATTCATATTTCTCCATCTGAGAACTGTGTATTCATTTCAGATACCCATTTTGGGATTGGGTCTTTGAATTTTGAGGGTCTGATTTTTTTTTAATTCTTTATGAGTTCTAGACAGAAGTCCTTTGTCTGAGGGACAATCCATTAAGATTTTTTCCCAATTTGTGGGTTTTCTTTTCACTCTGCTAGAAATCTCTTTCAACATGCAGAAACTCTTTAATAAGATATGGTCCCAGTTGTTGATTCTGGGAAGTATTTCCTGTGCAGTTTGATTCTTGTTCATCAATTCTCTACCTACCTCTATATCTTCAAGGTTTTTACCTACTTTGTCTTCCAACAGATTTAGTGTTTCTGTTTTAATATTTAGATCTTTGATCCATTTAGATTTTAGTTTAGTACATGGTGTTAGGCATGGGTCTAGTTTTAGTCCTCTGCATATGGATAGCCAATTTTTACAGCACCATTTGTTGAAGAGACTTTCATTCTTCCAGCAAACATATTTGGCCTCTTTATCAAAAGATAAGGTGGTTGAGTGAGTTTGTGGTTGTGGTTGTATCTTCCGATCTATTCCATTGATCTTCAAGTCTGTTTTTATTCCAGTACCATGTTGATTTTGTTACTGTAGCTTTGTAGTATAATTTCAAATCAGGGATTGTGATACCTCCTGCCTTGCCTTTGCTGCTTAGAATTGCCTTTGCTATTCTAGGTCTCTTCTGGTTCCAGATGAATTTTAGGAGTGATTTCTCAAGATCTATGAGGTATGTTATTGGAAAATACCACATCCTTTTCATCCACTCTGCAGTTAATGGGCATTTGGGTGTTTCCAAGATTTAGCTATTACAAATTGTTTTGCTATGAACATGGGTGCACATATATCACTGTGATATGAACTTTTCAGTCTCTCTGAGAAAATACCCAGGAGGGGAATAGCTGGGTTGAATGGAGTTTCCAGTCCTAGTCTTCTGAGAATTCTCCATGACCTATATCTCTTATCCTGTAAGTCAAATATAAATGAATCGAAGACCCAGGTTTAAATACAGAAAATAGCAAACTGCTAGAAGATAACAAAGAATCACTTGAAGCCACAGGCATAGCCAGGGACTTCCTGAACAGAACTTCAGTGCCACAAGAAGTAATACTGAGAATTAGCAAATGGGACAATAAAAATTGAAAAGTCTCTCCATGCAAAGGAAACTATCAGAGTGAAAAGATAGCATACAGAATGGAGAAAATCTTTGCAACCTACGCTTCTGATAGAAGACTAGTATCTAGAACATAAAAAGAACTAAAATGACCAATACCCTAAAATGTACTCAGCAAGCCAATTAAAAATGAGTGAAGGAGTTGAATAGACACTTCTTAAAACAAGAAGTACAAATAGCCAGTAAGTATATTTAAAATGTCTATCATTAGCTATTAGGCAAATGCAAATGTAAACAAATGAAATTTCATCAAACTCAAGGCAGGATGACTAGCAAGAACTCAAAAAGAAAAAATAAAAATGCCAGTGAGAATGTGGAGAAAAAGAAACTTTTAACAATGTTGGAGGGAATGTGAACTAATGCAACCATTATAGAAATTGGTGTGGAATTAAAAAAATAAATAAAAATCAAAAATCCATTACACCTGGCTATACTTCCTCTGGATATTCTCCCCCAAAGAGTTAAAAACATCATACTATAGTAAAACACCTACACTCATGCTTAGAGCTGCTCAGTTCGCAATAGCAAAGCTCTAGAAAAATCTTAATGCCTGTAAGTCAATGAGAGAATAAAGAAAATGTGATAGATATAGATTGTAATTTTAAAATTTGTTCAGATTCTGATACATAATTATTACATTCACTTTGGAATATATGTGGTCAACATCTTTTTATCCCTTCTTCCCTCTATTCTACCTTCTCCTTTCTTTCCCAGGTTCCACCTCTCCCATTTCCAAAATAGCTAACTCCCTATTTTCTACCATCCCTCTTCTATTTTGCTCTTTAAATTATATTTTGAATTTCTCATATAAGAGAAGCAATATAGTACTTAATGACT
Organism: Dolichotis patagonum; assembly: GCA_004027295.1. Taxonomy (NCBI): domain Eukaryota; kingdom Metazoa; phylum Chordata; class Mammalia; order Rodentia; family Caviidae; genus Dolichotis; species Dolichotis patagonum. The sequence continues at coordinate 2,233 of PVJX010041294.1, forward strand.
GGTGTCTATTTATTGTACTTAAAATTGTAGTTCCAAGAGCCATTCATTTTCCTATAAATGACTCAAATGTATACTTTTTATGGCTGAGTCATACTCCAGTGTGTGTGTATATATATCACACTTTATTTCCTCATCTGTTAATGGGCATCTAGACTGTTTCCAAAATGTATCTGATGTGAATTGTGCTGACATAAACACGGTGCACTATAATTGTATCACTATAATTTGATGAGTTTAACTCTTTTAGAAAGATATCCAGGAGAGATGTAGATGGGCCAAATGGAATTTCTATTTTTAGTTTTTTGCAAATATCCCTACTGGTTTTCATAGTGATTGTATTAGTTTGCATCCCCACTAACAATGCAGAATTCCTTTTGCTCTAGATCCTTACCAGCATTTTTGGGGATGGAAAGGTGACTTTCTAGAATAAAATAAAATTTTAGTGTTTTAATCATTTGCATTTCACTAATAACCAGAAATGAACTTTTTTTTACCTTTTTTTTTTTAAACTGGGACTCAAACTCAGGACCTCACACTTGCCAGGTAGGCACTGTGCCACTGAGCTGTATCTCTGGCCTGATCATTCTTTCATGTATTGATTGGTCACTTGTGCTTCCTATTTGAGAAGTGTCTTAATTTTTGTTGAGCATTTTTGGATTGGGTGTTTTATTTCTCAGGGTCTAATTTTTTAAGTTGTTTACTCTAAATATTATTCGTCTATCAGAGGAAGAGCTAGGTAAAAAAAAAAAAAAAAGTTTTACCTGTTCTGTAGGTTTTGTCTTTTCAGGCTGTTGATATTTTCATTTGCTGTGCTGAAGTTTTTAATTTGACATAACTCTCTCTATTGATTTTTGTAATTATTTTTTATGCAATTGGGGTTCTGCTCAGGAAAGTCCTTGCCTGTGCCTATGTCCTTTACAAATTTTATCTTTCAATAGATTCAGTGTGTCTGTTTTTATGTCAATATCTCTGGCCCATTTTGATTTGATTTCAGCACAGGTAAGCAATATGGTCTAACTACATTCTTTTGCATATGGATGATCAGTTTTCCCACCGCCATTTGTTAAAAAACCTATCTTTTCTCCAGCATTTTTTAGCAACTTGGTCAAAAATGAGATAGCTTCACGTTATGGTCTCAGAGTGCATCTATTTTCCCAAACTATAATTTTTTAAGAGCCTACGATAAGTGCTTTATTATGAGAGTTGTTAAGTGAAGTTTCACTGTGTACCTGTGAAAGTGGATAAGGGTTTGCACCCACGTTCTGGATGAACAAAGGTTAAAATGGGACTACATAGTTTTGTTCTGTTTTTTTCAAACATTGTCCTATGTTAAAGCAAGAATACATTTTACATCATGATCTTTTTATTGCTGTAGCTTTGTACTATTACTTGAAATCCAAGATTCTAATGCTTCAGGTTTAATTGTTTTTACTTAAGATTGTGGGTCCCTTTTAGTTCCATATAAGTTTTGTAACTGATTTTCTAGTTCTCTGATGAATGCTATTGATATTTGATTAGAATTTCATTAAATGTATGTATTTTTGGTAACTTTTCATTTTGATAATATTAATTCTGCATAATCGAGGAAAAAGTATAACTTTATAATTTATGATATTCACTTCCATTTCTTTCTTCAGAATAATTTAGTTTTAAATGAAGAATTCTTTCACCACCGTAGTTAGGTTGATTTGTAGTTTTTTATTTGGAGGTGCAAAAATAGAGATACCATGAATGGAATTATTTTCCTGATTTCTTTCTTGGTGGATTCATTTTCAGTGTATGGAAGGGTTATTCACCTTTTGTGTTGATTGGTATCCTATCACTTTGCTGAATTTGTTTATTAGCTCTGATTCCCATAGTGGAGATTTTTGGTTTTAATGTAAAGGACTATATCATCTGCAAATAAACATGGTTTAACTTCTTAATTTACTACTTCTAGTTCTTTTATTACCTTCTCTTGCCTGATTGCTCTGACTAAAGTTTCAGTACTGTATTGAACAAGAGTGGTGAGAGTCAACATCCTAGGTTTATTCCTGATTTTAGAGGAAATGTTTTCATATTTTCCCATGAATATAATGTTGGCCATAGGTTTGCCATAATTGGCTGTTATTGAGATAAGGTCTTCCCATACCCATTTTCTTCAGGGTTTTTTTTTTTTCATTATGAATGGATGGTGGAGTTGTAAGAAGCTTTTTCTGCATCTATTTAAATGATCATGTAATTTTTCTACTTCTGTTTATATGGCTATTATATTTATTGATTTACATATGTTGCACAATCCTTACATCTCTGATAGCCAACTTAGTAATGATGTTCTTTTCAAAGATTTGTTGTGTTCTGTTTGCAAGTATCTTGTGGATTTTTGTGTCTATGTTCATTAAGGACATTGACTTTTAGTTTTCTTTCTCTTTCTTCCTTCCTTCCTTCCTTCCTTCCTTCCTTCCTTCCTTCCTTCCTTTTGCTTGTCAATCTTTCTTTTGTTGAGTTCTTGTCTAGTTTTGGTATCATAGTACTTTTAGCTTCAAGGAATGAATTTTGTAGTGTTCATTCCCTTTCAATTTCTTGCAATACTCTGAAAAGTGCTGATGTTAGTTCTTCTATTAGTTCTATCAAAAAATCAGTAGTGAATCCACTGGTTCCTGGGCTTTTCTTAGTAGTTTATTTGTTTGTTCATTTATTACTGTCTCTGTTTCATTGCCTGTTAGTGATCTATTCAGAGTTTTTATATCTTATTGGTTCAATTTTAGCAAGATATATATTTTTTTTTCCTCTAGATTCTTCAATTTATTGAAATGCAAGTTTGCAAAAACAGTTTCTTATATTTCTTTAGATTTGAGCAGTGTCCACAGTGAGTTCACCTATTCTTATTTCTAATTACATTGATATGTGTCTTTTCTTTCCTTCTTTTGGTAACTTTGGCTAAGAGTTTATCATTCTTACTTATCCTTTCAGAGAACCAGTTCTTTGATTCATTGATCCTTTGCATTGTTTTAGTCTCAACTTCATGGATTTTCACCTTGATCTTTATAATGCATTTCTTTTTACAGATTTTAGATTTGGATTACTTTTGTTTTTCTGATACCTTGAGATACAATGTTTCATTATTTATTTTGTCAGACACCATTTTTTAATGTAGTCATGCAAATCTGTCATTCTTTCTACTTCCCAAAGCAGTTCTATGAGTCCCTTTTTGCATCTTTGGTTGTGCTGTGCTGTCAAGGCTGCTTTGATGCCCTGAATCAATTCAAAAAAGTAGCTTTCAAGGTCATTTTGACTTTGGGAAGAGCCAGAAGCAAAATAGCATTGGATCTGATAATCAAGGTGGATGAGGATAAGGATGTTTTTATTTGACCAATATTGCTATAAATATTTTGAATTGATTCAGGATATCTAAGCAAACACAAAAAAGCACTCATTATAGAAGGATTCTAGAACTGCTTCAGAATATGAAAAAACAATAAGGTAATTTTTGTTTAGAAATGAGATGAGGTATTTTGAGGAGAATTAATATCTATGTGTCTTTTATTGTAATAAATTTTTTTAAATTGCTGTTGAATTGTTTACCACATGTTTTTATCACATTTCTTACTTCTGGAATTATTTCTCAGTATATATGTATTTTTCAGTTATCTGCTTTTCAAATTCTAATACCTGAGTCTTTCTGAAATTGCAATCTTGGCATCTCTAAATCAGTAAAACTTAAGGACTACATCGAAATTCCTGTTTTATGTGACTTAGTTTTAAAATGTCTCCATGTATGAAGACAGGGAAATTATTGAATTCACTTCATTCACCTTCTTTTAGAAATCACAGTCCTACATTATCTATGTAAAATGTCTGCAAATAATTGCTTTGTACATTTTAGCCAGTTTTCTAGTTGTTAACAATAAAAAGGTCTACTAGGATTCTTACTTTCCTAAGGGAAGGCAGCCTTTCTTCCATGAGTGATTGAAAATAGGAAAGTACATTCATTTCCAAGCAATCCCTGCTAGGTCTTACAGAAATTAGATATTAATATTTTCATCACAACAGCTCTTGATATTAACAATATGTTTTTGCAAAGTCTGGTTTATGCACTCTGCCACATGAAACACTCAAAGTTAAGCTTTAGAAAGTCTAATCATATTCTTTTTAGATACTTCCAGCAGAATCATATGAAAACAATGCTTTCATTCCCTCAATCTCCTTGGTCTTACTTTTTGACTTCTGCTTCAATTATAGGACAAAAGCTCACACCCATCATCTGAGTATTATCAATTATTCAGAGATGAATTTTTCTCAGTTTTAACTTGGAAAGTATATTTTCTTAAGGGAAATACAACATAATAGGATAAAGTACTAACTAAAATGGAAACAGCTTTTTACATCATTATGAAGAACTGTTCAGCTCTTCAGTTCACATTTTTTAAATCTCTGTACTTTAAAATTTGCTTTATCTTTGAAAAACTTCAAGGTTTATCAAAGTAGTCTTTCAGTCCAGATAAGATCTGCATAATGACTTTGTGTCCACAAATCATATAAAAGCAGAATCAGAGAAAACCCCTAAGCTTTTAAGTAGGGTTGATTTCATAGTCTAACAGTTCTAACAAAGTTTTAGAGATTCACAGGTCTTATTCTATGCTCTAGTCTAAATTACATTTTTTCCTTCTCCCTCTGGTAGTCTCTATAGAAAGGAATCTTTTCAAAGTAAGTGGCCTAAGGTGCGTTAAATTATGTGATGAAGGCATATAAAAATTTCTTCCATCCTTTAGGTTTTTCTCATATTTCTCTTATTTGGTTTAGAGGCATTTATATTAACTGGATCTCTGCTGCCATATAATCAAGGTGGTGAATCATCTATAGATACATGATATTGAGAAAATTCTCAAACGTTTTCTTCTTCTAGAATAATAATGTTATATAGCCCTTGAGGCTTGTTTTGAGGATCATAGTTTTCAAAGAAACAGGAAAAGATAAATATATATCTCTACTTTTAATGATTTCTTAATCTTGTTTAACTTAATGTGATACATATTCTCTGCATACATTGTTCAAAGGACCACGTGAAAAATTCTATCAGAAAATGAGTCTAGATGCATAAAGATATTTGTTATTTTAGACTTGCCTGACATGGAATAGATTCTTTCTCCCATAAAAAATGCTCTGGTGAGAAAAAAATATATGGCCAGGTCTCTATGGCTAGAGGATAGATTTAATTATTTTGCTGTAATCCTACATTAGAACTTTGTAATGACTTCATTGATCTAAGTGTGTAATTACGTGGAGACATGAGTCTTTACCCTTGCATGATCAGTAGTTTAGTGGGAGCGGGTGCCATCATCCAGCACTACCACTTTTGTTGTTGCATTCAGAAGACTAAACCCAAACTATAAGGTTGTAGTTGAAGACTTGAAGATGACCCCTGGTGATTCCTGCCTCTTCTTGGCATTCACACCTTTATGTAATCCCTTCTTTTGATTGTGGGTTTGATTTAGTAGCCTGTTTAAGGGATAGAAAGTGAGAGAAGTGATAAGATGTTGCGTTCAAAGTTGTAAAACACTGACATTCTGTCTTGAGTCTCTGTCTCTCCTTTGTTTCTCACTCTCTACCCCTCTCTCCCTCCCTCTCACCCTTTCCATTCCACATCCTAGTCTCTCTCTCCCTCCATTAGTTGCTCTGGGGAAAGCCAGTAGCCTTTTGGAGAAGAACAAGGAGGACACCTGAGGCCTCTCAAAAAAAAAAATACATGATAGAAATTGGTCATGGATCCTGCTCAATTAGATTCTTTAGAAAAAGCTAAAACTTGCTACAATTTAATAAAAGATCCTGAACCAGAAGTATCCCACTAAGCCATGCTTAGATTCTTGACACACAAAAACTGTGACTTAATACATGTTTGTGTTTTTAACGATTATATTTTGAAATAATTTGTTAGGCAGGCAATTGACTAGAACAATAATCTACATAAGAGCATACAAGCAAGCAAACAACAAACAAATGTCTATGGTCATGGATTTACAGAACCAAAAATTTGAGTGTTATTTCTGCTTCTGTCAACAATTGGTGTTTTAATCTCATTTCATGGGTAAGCTACTATTGATTCATTTTTAAAAATAAGAGACTGTATTAGCTTACTTCAATATCACAGTTTATAACTCTTTTAGGATCTATATGGTACACAAATTTTCTGTGTGTGTGTGTATGTGTGTTTAAAATGGAAGCATACTTCATGTTTGCTTCAGTAAGAAGATTCACTATTCCTGTGAGATTAATCTCCCTAACTTGATTAATAAAAAATTCAATCTCAGTCAAATCCCAGCAAGTTGTTTTGTGACTATCAACATACTGATTCAAAAGTTTACATGGAAAAACAAGGGTTTCAGAATCCAAAATCCAAATATCCAAAATAATATCAAAGAAGGGAAAAATTGAATGACTTACTATAAAGCTGCATTAATCAGGATAGTATGATATTGGTAAATAATTGACAAATAGATCAATGGAACAGAATAGAGAGATCAGATAGATCCACACAAATACTGCCAATTGATCTTTTACAAAGGAGAAAAAGCAATTCAATAAATAAAAGTGGTCTTTTATCAAATGGTATCAAATGAATGAACATTACATGGAAAATAAAATTAATTCAGATCTCATATGTTTTTTAAAAAGTAAAATTTATCATAGATTTAAGGGTAAAAATAAAACATGATATGACTTTTCAAAATAAATAGAGTAAATATAGGTGAATGTGGGCTTATAGACGACTGTTTATATACAACCCAAAAATACAATCTATTAGTTGAACTTTATTTAGATAAATTAAAAACTTCACAAGTTGCTATTATGACAATGACTAGACAAGTGACACACTGGAAGAAAACAAAGATAAAATATAAAGATAAAATTCCTGTTACTCAAAATATGCAAGCAACTCTTATAATTCAATGATAAGAAAACAAGTAAATGAGTAAAAATCAGAGTGATACACTGCCAGAAAGATAGAGTGATAGTAAATTAGCACATGAAAAGATGCACAACTTCATATCTTTAACCAACTACAAATTCAAAAACTATTCTAAACTAGTTATAAATGTTAACAGTTATTTTTTAATAATTTATACTCTATAAGATTTGAAATAGGTAAATCAACATCTTCATTAGCATGAACATGATCAACTCTTCTCTGTCCTTTTTACTTAAGAACAAAAACTTCTACCTTTCCCTCAATTTGAAATAGCAGTCTTTTTAAAAATGAAAAAAAAACTAGTAAGATATTACTACATACTTACTAGAATGGCTAAAATCTAAAACATGACCAACATTAGATGCTAATAAAGATGTTAAATTCTCTTTCATTGTTCAGTGAAAAATCACTTTGGAAGTCTAGCACTTTCTTACAATTCTAATCATTGTCTTAGCATATAATAAAGTAATGATGCCCTTTGGCTGCCTAAATGAGTTTAAAACTTATGTTTACACAAAAACTGTACACAGGTGTTTAGTACAACTTTATTCATAATTACCAAAACACATTGTCATGATTTATGTCAGTGGCCCCCAAGCTTCATGCCTTTGCATTATGCATTTGTGATTGGTTCACTGTCCATCTCTTGGATTGAGGGTGTGTCTGTTATACCAGCCTAGAGGTGGAGCCAGGATGTGATGTAAAGGCAGGTGTGTAAGAAGGCATGTGTCTCTCTCTCTTGCCAGTTTCTGCCTTGTTGTTTGCAGCCATCATGAACTGCAGCCCGCTATGCCACCCTGCCTGGGAGCCAACTGAGTATGAACTGAAACCTCCAAAAACTATAAGAAATAAACCTTTCTTTTCCCAACTTTGGGCATCAGGTATTTTGTCTCAGTGATGAGTAAAAAGTAACTAAGACACAATCTGGTACTGAGGAGTGGGGTTGTTGCTGTGACTATACCTGACCATGTTTTTTGAGAGGCTTTGGAAATGGCTTGTGGGCAGAGTTTGGAAAGGTTCAGACATGCCACCTGGATGCATAGAGCTGGAGCAGCTTAGGCTGTTCTGTAGAGGAGATTCTGGTCGAGCTCAGGAGACCAGAAAGCTGATAAAAAGCCTGATGGTAAAGACCAGACTTGGGAGGTTTCTGCTGGGAAGAAGGACTACACTGGTTGTTGGACTCTCCATGATGTGTGTTATGGCTTGGCAGAAAGTTTGTCTGCATTTCGCTCATGCCCAGAGACTTTGCCTGAGACTGAGATTAAGGGCAATGGACTGATTAATCTGGCAAAGGAAATTTCAAGGCAGTCGAATGTTGAGGCTGTGGCATGGCTATTGTTGGGGGCTTTTAGCCAGATATATGTTGCAAATCAAGAGCAAAGAGCCCAGCAGGATAATTTAAAACACTATGAGTTTGGCCAGAAGGAAAACTCCAGTAAAGCTGTAGATTATAAAGATACAGCTGAGACTTCAATTGCTGAGAAGGAACAGAGAAATAAGAAAGATGGCCAGGGGCATCCCAGGAAGTAGTGGGTCTCCACCCTTTGCAGCCTCAAAACTGCAAAAGTGAAAGAATTTGCTCAGAGGAAAAAGCTTCAGAGCACCATGCTCCAAAATGGTGACAAAGGCCACATGAGCTTCCAAAATGGCAGCAGCCACATGAGGTTTCAGAATGGTGGCAACATAGAGAAGTTTTTCCTGAAAACCAGCTAAACAGAGCCCAGCCATCCAGGCATTGGACCCCTACAGCCAAGAGAGAGAAAAGCCTGGCTACTGCTCCAGCTGGCAACAAACTTTGGTGGCATCCACATGGTGCTGATTTTAGGTGCAAGGAAAATGCACAAATTCTGAGGGTAAGATGGCTTTCACCTTGATTGCAAAAGGCCTGGGAAGCCAAGCAGTGTGCCCCTGAGAGGGCAATTTGTAAAGATGTAAGGGTGAAGCCAAAGGTGCAATGGAGACCCCAGAAGTTTGGAAAAGCCAGGAATGTGGATCATCCAAGGAAAGCTGCAAAAAACCGAGAAGAGGGGACTTAAGAGAGAAGATTCAGGAGTTAAGATCCCTGGAGGTACTGTGGGTTGGAATAACCCAAGCCTTTTGGAGATTGCAATCAGATTGCTTCAGATGCTGAGCATGGAATTCTAGGACTTAAAGTTTGCCCTGCTGGATGTTGGACTTGCTTTGTTTCCAATGTTTTATATTCTCCTTGTGTAACTTTTGGAATGGTAATGTTTATCTTGTGCCTTTGTATTTCAGAAATGTTTAACCTTGTTTCATTTGTACAGGGGTTTACAGTTAAGAGTTTGTCATAGATATCAGAGGACACTTGGGACTTGAACTTCTCAGCAATGCTGAAAATGTTAGGACTTTGGCAACTCTTGGAGATGGGCTAAATGTCTTTTGTATAAAAGATGTGCATGAGTTTTGGGGGGCCAGGGGTGGAATTTCATGGTTTATATCAGTGGCCCCCAATCCTCACGGCTTTGCATTTTGCATTTGTGATTGGTTCATTGTCTAGCACTTGGATTGAGGGTGTGAGTGCTACACCAGCCTAGGGGTGGAGCCAGGATGTAATATAATGGCTGGAAGAAGGCATCTGTCTCTCTCGCTCTCTCTTGCCAGTTTCCACCTTGCTGTTTGCAGCCTCCATGAACTGTGACCCCACCATGCCACCCTGCCTGGGGGCCACATGAGTATGGACTGAAACCTCCAAAACTGTAAGAAATAAACCTTTCCTTTCCCAACTTTGGGCAATCAGGTATTTTGTCTCAGCAATGAGTAAACAGTAACTAAGACACACATAAACAAACAAGATGTCATTCAGTAGACAAATGGATAAACAAATAGTCTTATGTCCACACAATGGAATACTACTCAACAATTAAAAAAAATTTGCTATCAAAACACAAAAATATATAGAGAAACCTTAATCACACATTGTTAAGTGAAAGAACCTAGTCCAAAAAGTTATATGTTGTATGATGTCAACTATATAACCTTTGCAAAGAGACAAAGCTATAAGAATGAAAAGACCAGGGATTTCAGAGGTTCAAAGAGAGAAAGAACCAGATGAATAACAACTACACAAGAGTATTTTTAGGCCAATGAAACTAATCTATAAAATACTTTCAGTGTGAGCTCATGAAATTCTTTCCAGAAAACTGTGCCACATAGGATAAGTTCTAACATAGCTGTAGATTTCACTTAGTAATCCTATATCAATGTTTATACATCAGTCTTAACAAATATACTATATTAATATAAAGCATCAATAATAAGAGAAAGTACAGTGAAGGAGTAGAGAAAGGAAGAAATACTTGGAAGCTCTCTGAATTTTCTGGACAAGTGTTTCTTGTAAAACTAAAAATGCTCTAAAAATTAAACTCAATTAATTAAATATATACCTTATAGGTTAATTTAAATATATGCACATGCATACATATATACACACATATACATATGTGTGTTTCCATACTATGTTGAATTTGTTTTTGCATAAGCCTATATCAGACTCATGATCCAACAGTTAGATAGCTCTGTCTATAACAATGGAATCCAAACCTATTGCTAAATCTTTTTTGTATCAGTAACAGTCTGAGAGCATATGATATCCTCTAAGTACCTAATAACTGATTATTACCTTTATTATATGTGTGATAGATTGATTAAGAGGACAAAGTAGTTCAAACCCAGTCATCAAAGTTGCTAAGCCATATACCTTGATTTCTTCATCTGATCATAGAGATTAAAGAACACAGGGGTTACATGAGTTAGTAACTGTAAATCACAAGGAAAAAAATTACCCAACACATAAGAAGTCATTTGTGTCAGCTGTCAGTTACTATAATAAATATCTGGGATTATTGACTTTAGAAAAGATGTACTTTGACTCGCAGCTTTGGAGGTTCCAGTCTGTGATCAGAAAACATTGTTTTTAGGCCTCTGATGAGGTAACAACATAATATGGCCGGAGTATATGGTGAAGGTGAAGCAAACCCCCTCAGAGCCAGAAAGCAAACTAGAAAGATAAAGCACAAGATAGTGGCTCCCTCATTTTCCACAACTGTCTTCTAAACATGCCACTCATGACCTAAAAACCCCCAGGGTACCGCCTCTCAAGATTTTCACCACCACCCTAGATGAGGACCAAGCTTGACCATATAGGCCTTTGGGGTGCATTTAAGATTCAATGATAGCCACATCTAAGAAACATTAAGATAATATTTAGATTATATATTTTCCTTTGTTTTTATGGTAATGCCCCAGCCAAATGGTAGCTCTGTATCTTTGAGGACTGTAAAAGAAAACAAACATTTTAAAGTTAAACAGTGAACCTTTCCTGTGTTAGTAGCTCTGTCAATAGATGTTTCAGTGAATACAAGCCAGAAGATTGGTTGGAAAGAACTCAAGAATGGAATACTTTGAAAATGACACATCAATAAAATTCTATCTTCACCAAACTACTTGGAGAGACATTTTCATCTCTATTTTCACCCTAAAGATGTCTTTCTCACCTTCCATGAGGACTCTGGGCTCACTTGGGCTGGCCTGGGGACAGCTGAAGATCAGCACTGCCAGCTTGAGATCATATCCACACCCCTAGGACAGGGGATTGTGCCCTGGGGGTTCTGCCGACCCCAGTTCTCCACACCCAGCTTCTGCATCTCAATTAAGAGAGCCAAGAGTCTGCAGAGGAGCTGAGACTGCTCCAGTAGCTGAGGGTGCAAGAGGGGATTCAACACACACCGAGAGGAAGCTTTGGAACACCACTGAAACCAAGGAAATAAAGACAAATGACAAAAGGAAAGATCAAAAGGTAGGCTCAAATCACCAGCCCATCCCAAAAAAGCCTGGGAGCCATGTACGTAGAAGAAAATAGAAGCCATAACCTGAAATGACTGAAATGATATCAACTGAAATAAGGAAGCAACTAGGGGAAGCTATGGAGAAATTCAAATTAGAAATAATTGCCCAGGTAAAAGAAGAAATGATAAAACTAGTGAAAGAAATAGTAAATACATCTAGTGAAGACATAGCTAAAAAATTAGAGAAACAAAGCAACAGATAGAATCCCTGAATAAACACTATAAGAAACAAACAGAACACATAAAGCAGATTCAAAGAGATATACAGGAAATCAAAAATTCTAGTGAAAGCTGTAAAAACCGCCTCAGTGAAAGTGAAGATAGAATTTCAGACCTCGACTATAAGATCGCAGCTAGGGAACAGGAAAGGAAAGATCTTTTAAAAATAACAAAGAATCAGGAAATAACAATTCAACACCTGCAAGATGATGCAAAGAAAAATAACATAAGATTAATAGGGATAAATGAAAAAGAAGGGGACAGCCCAAATGACATCAAGAGGATATTTACAGAAGTAATACCTGAAAACTTCCCTAACATGAGAATGGAAACTGACATTTGGATTAATGAAGCATATAGAACTCCAAATAGCCATAACCAAAATAAAACTACACCCAGACACATAATAATCAGCATCCCAGAAATCCACCATAA
>PVJX010041295.1:0-14732 GCA_004027295.1 Dolichotis patagonum
TCCTGGTGTTCAAACCACTTTTCACTCATAATAATTGCAAAACCATGACACCAGCCTAAGAAATTGATTTCCCCATACCCCAGCCCACTTGCTAATTCTTAACAACTGACCTCCCTCTCTTGCCAGAGAGCCAATCTAGACCCAAAATCACAATGACCCCCACTCTAGCCACCTAAACTGCATAGCTTGCCTGCCTTCCCTTTCCCTTTGCACATAAAACTGTTTCTGTATATTTGTGCTTTAGGCTGAACTTCAGTGTCTAAAATGCATTTGACACTAAGTCACTGTGACACATATTTGCACTCTGTGAAGCTGGGAAGTCTTGCACTGGTCCTGCATAATCTTGGGCTCTAATCCAGTCTGCTCCATTTCTTTCACCAGGAGGAATTTTCAATTTGTCCTTTATTTTCTTTGTAAATTAAATTGAGTTAGTGATAGAACCCTGTACTTTTAATCTGCAGATTTATTTTTAAAAAATAGCAAATATTTACATTTCCAGAAAGAAAACAATTTACCATTTGGATGTTCTGCCTTGTAGGAAGAGGGGCTAATGAGAGGATACTGGGCTGGCTCCCACACAGGCAGCTAGTTTGCTATGGGCAGCTGAAGAATCTGAATATTTTCTTCAAAGCATTTAATAATAAAGATTTTATTTTTCTTCTCAATGGTTTTCCTTTGATTTTTCCTCTTTTAAAGAAAAGGGGAGAAGAGAATACAGGAGAAACAAAGTTGTGGAAATGCTTTAAATACTTTTCCCACAATATTTAAGGACTGTAGATCTTGTCCAGACAAATGAGTGCAAAGTTTTTTCAGGATTTATCACTGTTATCCTGCCTGTGGGGCCCCAGAGAGATTTATGTGAGTGAGGGTGCATGATAAAGAACATACATGTGTGTGTAACCAGTAACAGCAAGAAGCATGGGGAAGTGTAGAGCAAAAGAGCCAGATGGAGGGCCTCCTGCCTCTTTACTATTCATACAAGTTGTCATCTCACATTTACATTCTCATAGAGTGCCACTTCAGGGAATGTGTAATTCATGGTTACACCATTTTATCTCACTATGCACCTGTTGAACACAAAGGGGTCCCACTCTGGCATGTCCTTAAGTGCTCCTCAGTTTGAAACTTTCAGGGTGATTTCAAACCAACACCAGTAGTGATTTTTGGTGACACGTAAAATTGTCAGGCACTCACCTACCAGAGTAAATCTCCTGAATCCTCTGTGTCCTCCATGCCTCACTTTTAAGATAGGAGAACAGTGTATATTTTGTTCTTGTAACTGTTAACAGTGTGAGGACTCTTGAATCTTGTACAAGGTGGAGGCATTTCTACTAGCACCCTTGTACTGACTGGAACAGTTAGAAGGATGAAAATTCACTCCCCTGAACATGAATTCTTGTGTAATACACGAAATGACTCTGTAATCAATCGATTCTCTTTTTTTTTCTTTTCTTTTCTTAAAACTCTCCCTGCCCTTTGCTCCAGGAACTGGATGATTGGCCTGCTTCTTCAGAGGCATGCAGTTATCTGCACTATCACTGCTGTGATGTGCAGACTGGTGCCTAGAATGCATGCCCGTGTCCCTCAGTCATGGTGAAGGGAGAAATGTAATGCATCACAAGAAATTCCTTTGATTCAAATGTGCAATTCCGGGGCATTTTTTTTCTCCCATTCCCTAAGTTGCTTAGTGCTCATAGAAATTTGGGTTGTCCAGTTCATGGGTGGTCCTGGAGTCATCAGAATTTCCCAGACTTCCCAGATTCAAATCTTCCCTGACTTTCAACACTCAGATGTATAGAAAGGAAGAGCAGTCAAACTACTGTGCAAAGTAAGATTAAATTTTATTTACAGAGAAAAATGGAGGAAGAAATATAAATCCACTCCGATGAGTGCAGGGCCCAGACCTGGGTGATAGGCAGAAAGGCCTGGAGTCCTGTATTCATGGAACAAGGCCATGGTCCTTCCTCCTAAGGGCAGTTCTACCCCACCAGTTTCTTGCCTCCCTGCTGAATGCTTTCATTTTACTCTGGGATCAACATTGCAACAATCAGGGGCACCATATTATAAAATCCAGGTTTCCAATTGTCTCTAGGTTACATTCCCAAGACTTTAAAAATTTACTCTTCTAAATTGTAAAGACTGCATCTGATTTTTATTAAAATTGAAAAATGGTACCATCTATCCCTAGAGAGGTGCAATTCAGTGTTTCCTCATAGAAGTGTGAAGGCTCCAAAGGCTGCCCTACCTAGCAAAGTTTCAGTGGCGACAACTGTAACCATTGTTTTGGGAAGTTAAATGCACAGGTGGGATCTTAGCACAGCCTTAGACACTTGTATGGGGCCCCAGGAAAGCACACTGCATGGAAGCCAGAGATTGGTAGGCTTCAGCCACCAAGTGAGGGTGTGACACCACCATGGACTTCCACTTGGAACTCTCCAACATGCCAGAAGTATGAGAGTTGATGAAATCCACTGCCCAAATTTTCAACTGGTAGGCACTGTGGAGGTCATCCAAGATGAGCATTTCCACGGCGTTCTCCACAGAGAGGTTGCTGCAGAGGTGGTTCTCACACATGAGCTTCAGGAGCTCCAGGCCATAACTGTCTGCAGCTGCCAGCAGAACAGGCGCCATGCTGCCAAGTTTTGATGCCTTTCCAGTGTAGATGAAGAACATCATTTCCTCGAAAATTTCAGGCTCCATATCACTGATTTCAACTCTACTGTTTTTGCTCTCCTGCATTTCATGTTGAAACATGGCCCTGAAAACTGGAGAGCTAGCCGCTAAGATGGCTTTGTGAGCCTGGAATTCCTGGCCAGACACACTCAAGCAACAGTCTGCCAACAGGGAATTCTTCCACAGCCCTCCTAGATCCCTTGCCAACAAACACTCACAAGCCTTCACCATATTCTTGTTATCCTGGCTAAAAATGTTGGTGGAGTCTTGGGCCACTTTCACCTCACAGAAGAGGGTCAGCTTGTCATCAGGGAGTAGCCCATTGGTTCCATCCAAAAGATAATATCTAAGGATGAATTTGCAGAATCCCCATTCTGTGCCTAGATCAAATCTATGAATTTCTTGACTCGAGAGACCTTTGGTTTTCTGGCCTTTATCATTCACAATGTAAACTGTGAATTTTGCCCATGCTTCCCTCATTGGGCAGCTGATCAGTGTCAGGCACAGGGACAGGTAATCTTTGCTTTCTTCATTGATTCCTTTAGGATATACTGTTAAGCAACATTTCAGGTTATGGTTTTCTTCAGGTGAAAAGATTGGATTTTCAATGTCCTTACCTATTTCCTTTAGGGAAATGATAAAGTTTCTGATGGTCCATAGGAAGAAGAATTTCCCCACTTTGATCTCTGTGGTCGACTGGTTCTCAGCTACTGTCCCACTCGACATTCCTTGATCTCCTGACATCACCAGTGTGAAAGTGAAGGAAGGTTCCCCAAGTCACAGGACAAAGATTTCTTTCTTCACCAGGTTGTAGAAATGTCACTCCAATCAGAGATCCAAGACAAGCAGGGAGGTATGGCAGTCACAAACCAGAGAGCCTAATGTGTAGATTTACAAAAAAAACTAATTAATCAGTTACATTTGCCAAGATTTTGTAATGAATTAATTATTAGTCAGTTGCATCTTGGTTACTGTAAGAAATAGCTCACCGAAGAAATCTCCTTTTTAAAATTTTCGTTGTGGAATATGCATGTAATTTTACCACTCATATGGCTGAGGCAGGATAATCTCTGATCATCTGAGCACAGCTGGAACTCCACAGCAAAATTCATTCCTATAAGCAGCAAAACATTTTATTAATAAAACAACTTGTTTAATATCTACTGTTACATTTTATGACACAGTGCCTTTTGACTTGTTTTTTAATATTGGGGAGGGAGCCTAGAGACTTCTCACTGAGTTACATGTCTCGTGCTTTTATTTATGTTGGGGAGGAGATTTGGTCTAATTAATTCACTAGACTTCCAAAGTTGAGATGAATCTTTCAGAGTCCTGGTACTTCAATCCCCAAGAGTGATGGGATTACAGGTGCTCACTAGCATGCCTGCTTGGTCACCTGTGTCTCTAACAACACCATTCCATTAACATTTCTATTAACATTCTGAAGCAGTCCAAGTCTGTGAGCCAGGTAACTAAAGGGTACTTCAAAGAAATTAGGCCCTCTGAGGTCACTGCTATATGGGCCTCTTTAAACACCTTTCTTCATCTCCATTTTCAGCCTCTGACTCTATATTCTATTTCACACAGAACGTGGAGTGTGATGGGTTAAAAGCCTCGCTGAGTATGAGACAGAAAATGTGTCTACCTCTCTCCTTTGTCCCAACTCTGGCCATAGGAGGTTGTGATTTGACCAGGAGATGTCTATCCCACCCACTTGGTCTCCTGTGCTCCCTCTTGCATCCCAATTCACCGGGACAATTCTCTTCAGTGTCCTCCTGGCTTATCAAACTACCATCCCCTCTCCTACATGAGAGCAGCCAGGCCAAGCTGGGTAACTGCCCCACTCCAGACCCTTGAGCTGATACAGTTGCATTTGAGAACAGATAGGGTATCTGGAAATAAAGAAAGTAACTGAGGGAGGGAACTGGGTTCCTTACTCTCATAAGCAGTATGCCCATCAAACCATCTAGAGGAGTCCCGCATTTGAGCCCTTTGCCTGGCTGACACAGGTCTGTCACCACCAGGGAAGTCCAGCAGCTGAAGAACAATTGCACCTAAGGGAAGACAAGTTTGCCCATGCCAAGGGGGAAATGTTTTTCAGCACAAGGAAGTGACTGAAAACTGTCCTTAATGATGTCATGCCAATCTTGGAGCTCACCCACTGTCTGAATGCCCGTGAGGATGTTCAGGAGGTATCCTTATTGTTTTCAAATAGAAATGTCATGAAGATCAAATAAGGTAAAATAGTGCTGCTACCACAAGGACTCATTGATCATTGGTTTTTGCTAATACAATTGAAATCTGGGATTCTATTTCTTAAAGCCCAATGTACTCCACCTGAAACATCCCTAGCTGTGCCAGGCAGTGCTCACTAGATAAACAGATTGAGTGCAAAGTAAACAAATCTGCAAGAGTGACTTACAGTTGCTGCCCACAGAGTCACCTGTGGGAGAGACAAGAAGGCTGTTGGCATGCTGGAGACACAAAGAACCCAGTTGAACTCCTGGAGCTGTGTTGAGTCTGGTGCGAGTGCTTCTCAAACAGATGAGACCCTCACTTCTTGCCTACCCTTTTATACCAGGTAGGTGAGGATCCACCCTAGGGTGGGACTTCACAACCTATTCTAATCCACTTGAGCTGGCTATGTTTTCCTTATATTGACAGATTCAGTTAACTCTCACACCACCTTTCTCTTATGTCTCTACAGAAAAGGATTCCTTTTGGCTACTTCTTAATTTATTGTTTATATTTCATTTATTTATTTAGTTAGCATTTTTGAGACAGGCTCTTGCTGTGTAGTGCAAGCTAGAATTACACTTTATATGATCCTACTGCCTAAAGCTTTTGTGTGCTAGGAATGTAGACAAGGCCATTATGCCTGATTTGGAATTCCTAATGAGGCTCAAATATGAGTATTCAGCAATCATCAGTAGCCAGGTGTGGTGGCACACTCCCCTAATCCCAGCGCTGCAGAGCCTGAGGTACAGGATCATTGAAAATTGCTCACCAGCCTGAATTACAGAGTGAACTCAAGGCAGGCCTGAATAACCATAGAATTCCTTTAATATGTTAATCAAAGTGGGGAAATTCTCTTCCCTATGGACCATCAGAATCTTTAGCTTTTCCCTAAATCAAATAGGTAAGGACATTGAAAGTCCAAACTTTTCACCTGAAGCAAACCATAATATGAAATGGTGCTTATGAGTATATCCTAAAGGAATCAATGAAGAAAGCAAGGATTACCTGTCCCTGTGCCTGGCACTGATCAGCTGCCCAATGAGGGAAGCATGGGAAAAATTCACAGTTTACATTGTGAATGATAAAGGCCAGAAAACCAAAGGTCTATCGAGTCAAGAAATTCATAGATTTGATCCAGGCACAGAATGGGGATTCAGAAAATTCGTCCTTAGAGATTATTTTTTGGATGCAGCCAATGGGCTACTCCCCAATGACAAGCTGACCCTCTTCTGTGAGGTGAAAGTGGCCCAAGACTCCACCAACATTTTTAGCCAGGATAATAAGAATATGGTGAAGGCTTGTGAGTGTTTGTTGGCAAGTGATCTAGGAGGGCTGTGGAAGCATTCCCTGTTGGCAGACTGTTGCTTGAGTGTGTCTGGCCAGCCTGGAATTCCAGGCTCACAAAGCCATCTTAGCAGCTCACTCTCCAGTTTTCCGGGCCATGTTTCAACATGAAATGCAGAAGAGCAAAAACAATCGAGTTGAAATCAGTGATATGGAGCCTGAAATTTTCAAGGAAATGATCCATTTTTCTACACATGAGTCAAGATTATCATTTTTCCTGGCAGACTTGTACTCTGAGGCATAAACATACTTTACATTTTCTTTATTGAATGGTTTTTTCTTCATTTGCTATCAAATGAAAACCATTCAGTGACTCTTAACATTTCAAACACATCCGATTCCCCAAAGTCTCTACTATTCTCCATGTGATAATCACTATTCATGGTTGGATGGCACAAACCTGTAATTCTAGCTATTGAGGCTAGAAGAGCCTAAATCTGAAGGCCAGCCTTGATAATCTCCCAAGACTCACTCTCAAATAAAAATTAATTTAAAAAATGGCTAGTTTTCTAGGTAACACAAACCAAACCAAACCAAACAAAGTTAACAAAAGAAGTCAAAACCACTACAGGAAAATCAAGAAATTAACAAGACATTGGGAGCCACTGAAGCTGGAGATTGATCAAATGTGTAGGGTAAAACAAGCTCAGACCACCCAAACCCCCCAAGGAAACCAGAGAGACTAAAACAATCTATGTAAACAAAGCAAGATTGTTCTAGCACCTAGAAGGCAAGGGGTCCAGCCCTACCAGACAAACAAGTTGCTAGGCAGTGGAGTTAAAATTCACATTCTTCTTTTGAGGGTGTAAGTAAATATGCTGCACTGGTTGAGCAGTACCTTTCCTCCCATGAGGAGGATAAGGACTCCACTTGACCCCAGCTTTGTCTCTTTTTATTTTTTTCATCTACTCCCAGTCCATAACCCCAACAATCTGAGGAGCCAGATTGGGTAATGGCAAGAACATTGAGAATTTAATGAAAGCACTCTTTGATAATGAGCTAATTTATCTGGTGGACTCTAAACTCATGGAATATTTAAATGGCAAGCTAATTGTTTGATAATAGAAGAACATGCCTAAATTTTAGTTCATTTGCAATATAGCAACACTAAACAGTACAGATATGTAACAATTTTCCCCTTTGTTAAAGGCTCCTGATCAAGAATTCCAAGACCAATGCCTGAAAGCAAGCTTAAGCTTAGACTAATTTGAAGAAAGCTACTTGGGTTTCCCTGCTAATCTTACAACTTGAATGATGATAAAAGATACTGATGAGAGTGCAATCATGAAAATAATTGCTAACATTTACAAAGTACTCATTAATGATCAGACATTAATTTTATCCACATGAAAAATTGTGAACCAGGATACATAGACAGCTATGTTTCAAACTTCGGAATATTGGAGGGATCAATGAGAAAACACGACAAATTTATTAGGTGGACACTTGACTCATCTGCCTTATGTCCACAATATATGAGTGCTGAACAAAAGAAAGTCTCCCACTTTTATACATATTTACGGGGAGGTGCAACAAATCTGTCAGTGAGTTTAGAGCTGAGAGAAAGGCCCATATTTATTCAGTGAGAGTTTAAAAGGTCAGCCTTCAAGGAAGACAAATTCTAGAACATCATAGAGCACTGTTCACAGTAAGTATTGTGAATCTTATCAGTATCAGGTCAGAAGTCCGCTTTGAAGGAAAGCAGATTTATGAGAATCCATAACATCACAAAATTCTTCCTACAGGTGTGGAATTCTTAAACTTATTAGAAAAATAGTCAGTAGTTACAAAGCATGGCACAGTATCTGAGCGTAGCTGTTCAACGTTGGAAGCAGAAAAAAACTTTAAATTATGCCCCACATTAGCTGTACTAAAAGTGTGCTACCAGGAAAGTGGACCACAAAGAAAAGAGAAGAGGCTGTTTAAGTAAAACCCTTCCTCTGCTGAGTTTTGAGATCTTGCACTCATATTGCCTAGGCAACTTTTTGGTTTCAGGCTTTATTCCAGTATTTGCATCCATTCTGTGGATCTGGATCTGAAAGTCTCAATAATCATAAGCTTATAGAGACAACTGCAAAGAAATTGTCTCTTGGCACTATTTCCAAATCATGTTCTGAGCAGGAGGATGATGGTGCTATGGCACTGTAATGTTTTGTGTCTTAGTATTGCCCCAGAGCATCATAGAATCAGGGAGGTGAGCTTCCTGAATTTTGTGTTTGATTGGTGTTCCAATGCTGTATTATGGGTTTGAGTGCTACACCCAACATAGGGTGTGTAACCTTTAAACAATATAAAGGAAGGAATGAGACTGACTCTCTTACTCCTTTCCTTTTCTCCTGTTGAATTTTCTTTTTTCTGCTACCATGAAGTGTTGCCATAGGCCCAATGCTTCAGGGCCTTGAAGCCTGTCAAGTTTATTTTGCAACCTCCTAATACTATAATCGAAATAAACCTTTCCTTCGTATTGAGTGTCAAGAATTTTGTCCCAGTAATGAGAGAAAATCATACTTACAACCACTACAGTAACTTAAAAATTCAGGAGGGGAGAATCCAAGCATGGTGGTGATATGTGTAATCCTAGCTTTCAGAAATCTGATTCAGGAGGATCACTAAAGTTAAAAACTAGCTTGGATTAGATAGCAAAACACTGCCCACAAAATTCTAACTGCATTAGTGATTGAACAAGAAAAAAACAAATTCAAAAGCCTTGAAACAATCACTTCTCTGTAGAAATGTGGAAAAGACAGGTGGCATGATAAGTAACTGGACAAAAAACTTTCAGTAAGACACACCCAATTGAATTGGATTAGAATAAGGTAGGAAGACACACCCTAGGGTGGATCCTCACTTAAGTGGTATAAAAGGGATACCAAGAAGGAAGGGTTGCTTCTGTTTCTTGCAAGCAGTTCTGCCTTGCTAGGACCTTGGACTCAGTATCCTGGCTTCCAGCACAGACACTTCAGCCTCCTGAAAGGAACTCACACCAGAGTCAACAGGATTCCAGGGTTTCATTCCTGGTTCCTTTATGTCTCCAGCGTGCAGCCAGCCATTTTTCCTCTCCCACAGGTGACACTGAGGGCATTCACTGTAAGGCAATCTTGTAAATTTTTGCAGAGTTGTTTATTTTACATTAAATCCATTTCTCTCATGAGCACTGACAGATGCAGGTAGGGATATTTGAGGTTGTTCATATTGGACTAGAAGGAACAGGATCCCGGATTTAAGCTGACTTTGCAAAATTCAATAAAACACATTGAGCCTTTGTAAGACTAACACCATTGGATTTTATTCCACCTTCATGACATTTCTGTTAAAAAACAATAAGAATATGTATTGACCATCCCCAGAGTCATTCCCAGGGTACTTGACCTCTAGGGTTGGCATGATGTCCCAAAGGACAAATTCAGTCACTTGCTTATCCTGAATTTCAACATTCCTCTCTTGTGATTGGCACAGTTGTTTTTCAATTTGCACAATATTTTTTCGATGCTGTTCTTCACTGGATGGTGACACACCTGTGTCAGCCAGGCTGAAGGCCCAAATGAGGGATGCTCCTAGAAAGCTATGGTGCAAGCACTTTATGAGAATAAGGGAAACATGCCCATCCCTTGATGACTTAATTATTCCTAGGTGCCCTCTTTCTACTCAAATGCAATAATATCAACCAAAATGTCTGGTTGTAGAAGTTAAACAGGTCTATCTGCACTCATGTTAGTGTGGAGCATGGTAACCCCATGGGATACTGAAGGGAATTTTCTCAATTAGTGGGGGTACAAGTGTTAGCAAGGATGAGGATAGACATCTGCTGGCCAAATCGCAACTTCCCATGGTCAGTGTAGGAAGAAAAGAGAGAGCCAGTCAATGTTTCTGTCTAATTCTCATCAAGGGAGCTAAACCTGTGTGCTACAAACTCTGAGTGGAGTAGAATATATTGTTGCAAGTTGAAGATCAAGATAAAAATTAAGGACAATAATAAGGCCCATATTACAATGACCATACCTTTTCAGAGGGCCTAATTGATTCATAGGTCATTCTAGATACTTGTGCCACAGCCTGGGAGTCCTTCATAATGTTAAAAGCAAAGGGCAAGTTCAGATAGATAACCTCTTGACCAGGAAGGATATGCTGGTGTATTTTAGTAGTCCCAGCTTGCGGGAGCATCAGCAGGAGGACTCTAAGTTTCATCTCTGGTTGGAAAGTGTGTTGAATATATAAGAATCTCTTTTTAAAAGAAATTAAGTGTGGCAGTTATATAACTCAGTAGAAAGGCTTCAGGTTCAATTCACAGTATCATTAAAAATGATACAAAATCCACTGTGATATTTAGCAGCATTAAACAGGAGAATTCCTTTTTAAAAATTTGGTTTTCTTAAGACAGGGTCTTGCCTTGTAGTTTCAACTGCCCTCAAGGAGTTAACAACTTTCCTGCCTCTCCTTCCTCAGTGCTGGGATTACAGGCAAACACCACCACACCCAGCAGAAAGGCAATTTCTTAGGTTACCTATTTCTTCCAGTGATCAGCAATGCCTTGTAATTGACTGATATGCTTGAAATCTTGGTAAATATATTTCTATATAATTATTTTTTTGCACTATCAGTTATGCTTTCTGCTTCACGACTGCTATACCATCCTGCTTGTCTCAGAGCTGCTGACTGGATTGAAATTTCTAGCAACAGGTGAAGAAAGAAATCTCTGTCCTGTCACTGGGGAAACCAAGTTTCACTTTCATATTGGTGATGTCAAGTTGCAAGTACTCCAGCCTCAAGAGAAATGTGGAATGGGCTAGAAGTTGACAGCCAGTGCAACCACAGGCATCAAAATAGTGAAACTGTCTTACCTATGGACCATCAGTAACTTTAGCTTTTGCCTAAAGGAAATAGGTGAATCCATTCAAAGTTCAACATTTTCATCTGAATCAAATGATAAACTGAAATGGTGCTTATGAGTCTACCCAAATGGGCTCGATGAAGAAAGCAAAGATTACCTGTCCCTATACCTGATACTGCTCAGCTACACAAAGAGGGCAGTTCAGGCAAAATTCAAGTTTTACATTATAAACGCCAAAGGAAAGCAAAGCAAAGGGCTGTCCAGTCACCGAACTCATAGGTTTGTGCAAGGCAAGCAGTGGGGGTTGAGAAAATTCATCCTTACAGATTTTCTTTTGGAGGAAACCAATGGGCTTCTCCCCCATGACAAGCTGACCGTCTTCTGCAAGGTCAAAGTGGCACAAGATTCCACCAACATTTCCAGTCAGAATACCATGAGTATGGTGAAGATTCCCGAGTGCTTGTTTGCAGAGGATCTAGGAGAGCTGTGGAAGAATTCTAGGTTCTCAGACTGTTGCTTATGTGTAGCTGGCCAGGAACTCCAGGCTCACAAATCCATCTTAGCAGCTCGCTCTCCAGTTTTTAGTGCCATGTTTGAACATCAAACACAGGAGAGTAAAACCAATTGAGTTGAAATCAGTGACATGGACCCTGAAGTTTTTAAGGAAATGATGATCTTCATCTACATTGGAAAGGCGCCAAACCTCAGCAGCATGGCACCTGATCTGCTGGCAGCTGCAGACAGGTATGGCCTGAAGCGCCTGAAGCTCATGTGTGAGAATTACCTCTGCAGCAACCTCTTCTTGGAGAATGTCCTGGAGATCCTCATTGTGGCTAACCTCCACAGTGTGACTCTGTTGAGAAATCGGGCATTGGATTTCATCAGCTATCATCTGTCTGCCATCCTGGAGACTGAGGAGTGGAAGTCCATGGAGGTGTCACACCCTCACTTGGTGGTGGAAGCCTACCAGTCTCTGGCTTCCATGCAGTGTGCTTTTTTGGTCACCATTGCAAGCGTGCAAGGCAGTGCTAAGATCCCACCTGCCCATCTAATTCTCAAAGAATTGGCCACAATTGCTGCCGAATATCTGCAGCTAGACAGGGCATTCTGTGAAGCTATCACTCTGTTAAGAGAAAACACTGAATTGTGTTTCTCCAGAGATGGATGGGACTCCATTCAAGTCAGGAAAAGGAGATAGGCCTTTTAGAATTCAGAAGGAAGAGTAACTTCAGCAAAGTTCTGACAATAAAACCTAGAAGTACTCAGAAATCTAATCCATGCTTATTCTACACCCTAATATTTTCAATATTGATCCTAAACTGGTACCAAATCCCCAAGAAAGAGACAGACCAAACCATGGAGTGGGGCTTCCCCCAGTAGGAAGGATCATGACCTCCATTCCATAAATTCAGAACTGGAATTTCTCTGTGTCACCTAGCTCTGGGCTCCCAAATTCTCAGAGTGACTCTTTATCTCTCCCACCCCGGTTTATGTAAAGAAAATTTTATCATGCTCTGTACAGTTGTGTCTCCTTTCTTTTTGCACACCAGAGAGACAAAAGCTTTGGAAAAGTTTTGCTGTCAACTAGTGACTTCAGGCTCACACAGAGAATGGAAATCTCAGGTCCAAAATAGCACTAAGTAAGTTAGGGGATGGGAGACGTAAAGGACCTAGGACTCTGGCTGCTGGACCCAAGGAAAATCTTGTGACACATGTCTATGCTCAGTTTGCCTTGCTTAGTGACAAGGGCATGCAGACTTAGGCATTGGTCTGCAAATCCTAAAAGTGGTAGTGCAGAATCCTGCCTGCCCCTGAGGAAGCAAACCAATCATCAATCTTGTGGAGCAAAATGAGTAGTAAAGTGACACTGTGAAAGAATACTCTTTTAAAAAAGGAGAAAAATGGGGTATGCAGTGTTAATTTGTGCATTCCAAAGGAATTCATCCTGAGGGAAGCAAATTTTAGTCCTTCCAAGTGTAGTAAAACATGAGTGTTTGCAAAAATGCCTCATCATTCCACAAGTCTCAAACAAAGCTCTCTCATTGTTAGCATTTACTGCTTGCAAGAACAGAATACAGCATTTTATCCTCTTCTGAAAGTGAAGAGTGGAGGAAAAGAGAAGAAAGAGGCTATTCCATCTGGAAGATGGGTGTTCTGACAGTTCTAAATTTTGCAAAAATCACTACCGGTGTTTGTTTGGGACCACACTGACTGTTTCAAAACTGAGGGATATCTAAGAACACCCAAAGATGTGATGCCTTTGTCTTGCACAACTGCACAGTAGAACAGCTGTACAGTGGCATACAGTGATGTAATCATGACTAAGGACAGTTAAACCCTCATGAACTCTTTATGGCACTGTCAAAAATAAACATGAGGTAGAAACAGCATTTGAAATTCTCTATTATTTATATCCTTTTTCCTGTTCGGCTTGTTTTACAATAAGAAATGCAAAATAAATAAATGTTACAGTGGGTCTAAAAACAGAAAGTATACAATAAAAATACAGGATGTTCTCACTCTGTCATTGTCTCTTCTATGCCTTTATTTTTTCTTTTGGTACCAGAAAATCAAACGTACAACCTCGCAAATGTTCGCTACGGAGTTAACACCCTGTCTTTTGCTGAGGTTCTGCATACATGTGTTCTTTATCCTTGCATCTTCACTCATGAAAATCACGTTTGGGCCCCTTGAGCAGGCTGACATTATTGAAAACAGGAAAAAATGATTCACTGGGCATTCATTTGTCTCAACAAGAACTATGGTTCTTAGATATTGTGGGAAATGAGTATTGGCATGTAACACCTCTCTATTTTATTTCTCTTCCCTCCTCTGCTCCACATTAAAGAAAAGAAAACACAAACAAAACAAACAGAAGAAAATTGGAACTTTCATTATTAAATGCTCTGTTGAAAAATGTCACAGTGCATATCTCTCACGAGTCGGTATCTGACTTTCTGCCTGTGTAGGAGCCATCACACCTTCTCCTCATTTCCTCCATTTCCTACAGGGGAGTCCACACAAAAGTTAATGTTTTTCTTCTGAAAAGTAAATAATTACAAATGTGTGTTTCAGTGACTTAGTGTCAAGTGCTATGTAACTGTCTCATGCTTTTTGTCAGTGAAATTTACCTCCCTGTGGAGAGGCAGGGATGATTCAGTAAGAGGATAAGACTCTATGGAGCTTTCATTTATTAATTTACTCTCAGTGGCCCTAACACCACAAGGACATAAAACACAAGACAGAAATTAATAACTTTGGTTGGGCTGACCTTGGAGAATAACAAATCCTCTAAAAGATATTAACCTAGACACTACAAGTCAAAGTTCACTATCACTGATTGACCCAAAAACCTTTGATCAATGGACCAAGTTACTCTAGGGAAAAGGGCAGAATCCCATTTGAGGGTCCATATCAACAATCGGATTTATGTTCTCCATGTTAGATCACAACATCCTAATGGTGCAGCTGCTATTAAGTGTTCATTTGTTCAATGATTAATAGTCCTATGTGATCTGAGTTTAGTCTGGACCAATGCAGGTCAGTTTCTTTGTAATAATGATGTCTCTCAATACAAAATTATAAGTGATATGAGGCCAATAAACCAATTATGACTCGATAACCAAAAGATGATAGCATAAAAAACTTA
>PVJX010041296.1:0-14726 GCA_004027295.1 Dolichotis patagonum
TTTCTCCTTCTCTTTAAAAAAAAAAGTTCAACTTTGGTGCTTTGTGGATTATTTAAAAGTAAAGACTGAAATACAAATAAAATAATTTGTGACTAGTCATTCTAAACTGTATGCTATTATCAAATGTCTACCAGGAATTTTTATTTCTTTAATCAAGTTATACATTGAATATACATGAACATGTTAAGTGTTGATTGCATACAATTTTCCTATATATAAATTGCATTCGCTAAGTATCTAGATATTTCTCTTACAATTTTATGTGATTTCTTTCAGATTAAACATTCAAATTTTAAAGAGCATTTTTCAGGCATATTTGGTAATAGGACCACCAGACTGAGTTCTACATAAACTGTTAATGTGGATTACTCTGGGTCTAGGAGATTGTGTTGGGGTGTAATTACTCTTCTTCTGTGAGTCTTTTGGAAATCCTTCTTAGAAAATATCTTGGGGGAAGAATTTTAAATATGTGTCATTGAAGTGTGGGGCCATTCTTGTACTTTTAATTCAGTGGATGCATGAAAAAACAAGGAAAAACTCCTTAAGTCTTGATTTGATCATTGATGAAATAGGGAGTATAAGAAGCACCCACAAGAAGTGCCCAACAGAATGCCCCAAACAGAGCGAGTGCCCTGCCCATGTGCCCCATTTACTCCCATGGCATCCCGGGCACTGCCGAGCTTCACTACAGGCCACAGATATGGAAGGAGCATGATGCAAACTCTTGTGGCTGGGCCTACTTCCAAGACAGTCCCCTCCCTCTGCCCTGGTTGTGTTTCACCCCAGGCGAACATGGCCTGCACACGCCCAGGGCAGAGGCATCCATCCAAGCTGCTGATGGCTGGTCACATATTAGAAATTGATTCCTTTGTGGGCTCCATGAATCATTTATTGATATTAACAGTAGGTAAGAAATTCCCACGCTAGATGCACAGGGATTGTCTGCCACTCAAATGTGACTCCAGTGCCTGTTAAGACAACCCACCTGTGCTGGCCAGTGTCACATCTCCAAATGGCCTGATTTTTCTATGCACTGAACCAAGCTGTGCATATTCAGCTGATCCTTGCCTGCCAGCTGCCACTGCTACCAGCACCCTTTCTTGAGTTGCCACTGGGCTGAGAATGAGGGCGACTACAGGAGGGAGGGAAGACATTTATTTTTCCCCAAAGGTGTTTGGGCTAACAATGTCACCTTCTTTCGATGGACAATGATTCAATATTAAGTTATTCTTTAGACAAGTATTAATGCCTATGTAACTTATTTTCTTACATTTCCCTTTAAGACATCAAACTGAGGGACAATTTTCAATAAGTTAGACATTAAAGAAGTTTCCTCTATTAAGATGCAAATATTAAGCTATGCTGTGCTTTATTTGTTATCCCTACATTCCTGAAAATGATATCTAAGAACTGGCTTAGTGGGATCAGAAGAAAAGCTTTGGTCTGCAGATGAGAGGCCATGTGCAGGGTGACAAATTCCATTGAAGAGAGTGATGAGGAAGAGGATTGAAAACCATCTCTCATGCCTGAGAGACACCCAGTGGCCTGGTTCAGACACAGGGCACAGGGCACAGGGTACAGCATCCCTTTCCGCTCTGTCCTTTGTATGTTTAGAACCCTCTTAAATTGTCTTCCTCTTGATTGAAGACAGATTTTCTTGATTCCTTTCATAATGACCAGTGCTTGCTCACTTTGTCACTGAGTGAAACAAAGAAAAATGGGAGTCCTTTTGGTGATTTCATAGTGTTTTTATCAGAAGAAAACTGCGGAAGATCTTGGAGAATGCCAACATTTTCACAGATTATCCCTGGGACATTATAGGAACCTTGCCCTTTGTATTTTCTCCTAAATTTATTTAATCCTTTAAAAATCTATCTAGTCCAAATCTAAGCAATTACCTGCTATCCTGGTCTTCTTCCACCACCTCTGAAGCTGGGCAAAGGAGTATTTTCCCTGTGCGGAAGCTACTCTTGAACCAAGGACAAATAATGCCACTAATTGTCTCAATAGGTGCCTTTTTCAGATGCCCTATTTGAACTTTCTCATGTCCCATCAGCCCCTTGATACCAGGACAATTGGGTACTTCTAAATATACCTGGTGGAGCGGTAACTTATTCCCTTTATCAAACTGGGAATTTCTGGGTGAACCACTGTAAACTAAATAATCCTCTCCTCGGAAATCTCAGAATAGGTCTGTGTGATATCAAACACCTGTCCTGGGAAAAACAGAAGCAAACAATGCCAGAGGGGACTGGGTTTGAAAGAGAGCCTGGGAACCATTCAACCACACAGCAGTGTTTGTTTGCGTTCCTTGTTTCCGCAGAACTGTGCTCACCTGGATAGTCTGCACTTTGTCATGTGCTGGGATGAGGAGGGGCTGGGAAGGGAGGCACTTGCTGGCTTGTTAAAGCATTCCCAGCAGAGACTGTTTAAAGAGTCCATATCTTAAGTAACCCTCAACCTGTTGTTCCTTTCACTTGGAGATATGCCAGGGGCTGCCACTGACTCAGCTTGGATCCAGTTCTCTCACATTACTTAAGCCCAAAGTTCCTGGTTCACTGGCTTTGGTGGGAAGTTTTGCCTGTGTGGAAAGGGTAGGGCGGCCACGTTGGCTGGCACTACCTGTGCATTAGGTATGAGTGAAGCTCTTACTTTCCTCGATGAGCTCTAATCACCAATATCAAAAGGATTGAGGACACAAGGAGCTCTTGTTTCCAGGAGCAGCCCAGCTGGCCATTTATAAACACTCTGCCACTCAAGCAGAAGGACAGGATGGGGGCCATCTCCTCCAGTACTTTCAGAACACAAGGAACAGGTGTATTCTGCACTGCTATTTGGGGGCTGCTTCTTAAACATATGCAAAGTTGAAAAACTGAAACATCTTATATGGCAAAATCCCCACCTTACTGATCTGCACACCTGTTCTTCAAGGCAAGTGCCAGTCATGGTCTCTGCTCTAGATTCTGTGATTTCAATGTTGTGTCTCATTTTTATATACTTTTTTTGTCTTTTTAAGACAAGATCTCAATATGAAGGTCAGACTGGCCTTGAACTCGCTTTGTAACACAGGCTGGCCTCAAACTTGCAGTGATCATCCTGCCTCAGCCTCTCAACTGCCCCACTTCATCTTTATCTTTGAATCCAACTATTATTTACCGGGGCTTAATTTCCTTAAGAAAGAGTTGGATGAGTGAGTTAGTTACTGTGTAGAATAGAGTAGTACCCTGTTACCAGGGCCTTCTCCCATCTACCCATTGGCTGATCATCAAGAGCAATTTCTTGGGCCCGTGATGCCCTTTCCTGCCCTACAAGCAAACCAGCCAGTGGGATCATGCAATATGACACATTTTAACTCCTGCATGAGGAACTGTGGTGGCTCATGACCTCAGTTA
This sequence comes from Dolichotis patagonum, assembly GCA_004027295.1. NCBI lineage: Eukaryota > Metazoa > Chordata > Mammalia > Rodentia > Caviidae > Dolichotis > Dolichotis patagonum. The sequence goes on from PVJX010041296.1 coordinate 3,393, forward strand.
GGGACACAGGTATGACAAGCACTCAAAGCATTATGTCTTGCCCAGTCCAAAAGAGACAATGTTGGAGGTGGAAATTTCATAATTACTCTAAATAATTTGAGGCCCTGAAAGTTTAGCTTTAGTCCTCCTTTACCTTAGTGCAACTCAAAATGACAAGATGAAGAGAATCTCTCATTCTTGCAAGACATCATGCGCGGTTTTGGCATGTGGTGAAAACACCACAGATCTAAACCTTGGTACCCCAAAGATGTCAGCACCTCAAGGTTGACTGTGGCTCTTGTGAGCTATTACAGGCAATGGCTGAGGTGGCACTGGAGGGGCCAAAGCAGGAGGCAGAAGTTAATGAAGAGTTGGAGCTTAAGGAGGAATTAGCCGTGAGAACATGTGCAAACCTTCAAAGACTTGTTGTAGGACTTTTTAATAAAGCACTGGAGCACTAAATTGGCAGGTACCGGAAAAAACAATGAAATTTCCTGTATTATAATACAGAAAGGGAAAGAAAATATCCTAAGATAATGAGAGAAAAAAAGATAAAGAGAGAAAATTGTTATCTTTGAAATGTACAGAAATCAGCAGCCAATTCAGAGATTGCATTCAGTCAGAATTTTAGAACATCTGTCGTAGGCCATTTTCTTTTAGCCATCATGTGGTACTGGGTACTATGAAGTCCACAAATAGCACCTGCATCTATCTTCTCAACTTTTGGCGAGGATCTCATGTTGCTTCAACTTGTGGCAGAAAACAGAAAGCCAGGTGGATACAGTAAAAGACAAAATGCAAAGGACGTCCTTGCTTTATAATAATCCACCATTGTATATCTATTCCACTACTTTAAGAGCAAGAACGCCCCCCCCATTAAAGGCATGAATTCCTCTGAATGAATGACCTGATCCCTTGCTAAAGGCTTTACCTACCAACACCATCAGAATGGCAATCAAATTTCAGAGACAGACCATATTCAAACCATAGCAAAGCCCAAAACAAAGTTCCCCCAAGAATAATGACCCTCATTTCTGGAGCTGTTGAGAAATTTGTGTGTGCATGTGATGTGCACATTAGTGTGTATGACCATGTGCATGTGTGTGTGAGTGGGTGTGTGGGTGTGTACTTCTTACAAAAACAGGTAAGGCAACATAAGTAACATTATAAGGAAAATCGCACTGAGTGATGATCAGAAGTTAAAAATGATAAGAGCTTTAGAACTGAAGTGTTCAGAGCTGAGAGTTCTGGTATCTACTGGAGAAAACCATGTTGTCTGTTCATTTGAAGCAATCACCTATTATATGGACTATTGGTCAATGATTATGAACTATAGACCTCAGTATCTTGGTTATAATAATTGGGCTAACCCACCAGGATACATATATTCCTGCAAAAATGCCTCAACTTGAGATCTTATGAAGCTAAAAGGTCTGTTGAAAATGAAAGGATAATGATAATTCAATATCCAAGTAATATTCAAATTAATGCATATTACAAGTTATCAATGATCAAAAGTAGTCCTGCTAGAAATTTGCAGTTCTTCATCTAGGACCTGTGGGAAACTCCTAGGCTGGGATGGTCTGGCTTTGTGCTATCCATTGAGCTTTGTTGGTTTTTTTCCCACCTTCTTAACACAGGTAAGTCTGCCCATAACCTTACTTTCTTTATAGATCCTTCTGACAAATTTGTTCAAAATTAATTTTAAGGACTTCCTTTGTAAGGAAATGCTATGAAGTGTTTTTTCCCCTAGTCCCATCAGGAAAAACCTACTGTGTTCTCTCCTTAGGGCTCTGTGGATTGGGATTTTCTCTCTTTTCCCCCTCCAGATCTTCCTTTTTTGGGTTTGTTTTGTTTTTTGTTGATTATTTACTCTTTCTGAAAGTCTTGATGTGTATTGTGTTCTGTCTGTCTGCAGTGGCTATAAAAGGAGTTAAATTTTACTCCTTGGGTTAAGTCAGAAGATCCCACAGCATGAAAGAAAAACAGATTTGATGGCCTTTTCTGGGTAGAGCTGGTAGAAATCCCCTCTACAATTCTAGCCAGAGATTGCTCTGTTTATCCACTTTATGCCTCCTGTAGTGAAGGTTTTGTTCCATAAAATTTAAAGAGTGTCCTAGCTTGTCTGCTCTTCCCCATTGATAGCATTTGTAATCTTTGAAAAGTGCCATGTGTACAACCACAAGAACCACATTTAGTCCTCCAGCCTTATAAACATCATCACCCTTCTTCCCTGCTACTTTGTGCTTGTATATTACTTATGGTTGTCAAGGTGATTCCATCATCTCTTTATGTCTGATCTGCACAGTTTTTATGACCTAATCATAGTATCTGCTATTGATTTTACCTTTCAAGTGAGAATCTCTTAGATTGCCAAGGTTATGTCCCCCAAGGTCAAGACTTGTCCCAAGGTCACATGGTTAGTGGCAGAGCAAAGCCTGGAAAAATCAGATGTTCCAGGCTTTTGCTGTACTCAGGGCCCCCCTCAGGTTAACTTCTCCCTCATCATTTGTCCAACCCCACAGGGTGCTGCTTCTGAGAGCTACGAATGATGAAATTTGGAAAGGATCTGACAAACTAATGTTTCAGCACTCTCAAGGCCATTACATTTTAATGATCTTTATTCAGTTATATAACATGAAGGAAGGCTCTCCTAAATATAAAATTGCAGTCATTAATGAGAATTTAGTCAGGGGGATATTGGTGGAAATGGGAGCTTTCTGACACCCCTTAACCCTATCATGTCTGGAATCGTCAAATGCACTTCTATTGCTTTTGATGCTGACCACCTCTAATGGTGCTGAGTTATGGACCTGCAGAGGGGCCTCACTCGTAATAGGGGCTGCATTGTGTTTTCATGGTGCACTTACCGATCAAATGTGAACCAACTCTGCTGGCAAAGTTTCTCAGTCCACTTTTGCCCCCATCTTTGTTGCACCCGGTGGTACCAGGTTTCTGACCGCAACAAAAGTAGCCCGGCCGTCTCAACCTTGGACCAGTGGCAAAGCAGCAAGAGTTAACCAGTTTTGCACCCAGCAAGCCTGGCCCAACATGGAGAATCTCGTTTTCACATTTGCTGCTTATTCATAACTCAAGCCCATCTGCTGCACAAGTAGCGATCAGCAGCTCCTGTTTCAGATGTCAGCCACCCCAGCTGTTTCTCCCTCTGTGTAAATATGAAGGGAGGGGGTTACACAAGATTAGTATTCTGGCTTGATTATTTCTATGCAGCAAAATGAAGACTGATGGATGAATTCTCCTCATCCACTGTCACTGCACTCACACCCCCAAGATTCACTGACGCGGCACAGCACTGGTGAAATCCCTCTAAGAAAGCCCAGGTGATCTGTGGAGGCCGGACTGTGACCCATGCCACCTGGAAATGCCAAGGCGAGCCTCTGAAGTGTGCGGGTGGTGGTAGGAGGAGGCAGGATTGACAACACACTTGAGTCCAGCAGACCTTTGGGAGTAAAGTCAACACTGAAAGTGAGGAATGAGATGTATAGATGCCATCGTCTTCCCAGTTTACCCTTAGATCTATTTTTGGTAGAGCCAAGAGTCACGTTACTTCCCCCAACCATGTTCTTTGATTAAGGTAAATGCCAGGCACAGGGTGTCATGAAATACACATTTCTCTCTGGTGTTTCTCTACCTAAGCAGCAGAAACTGAAATGTTATCTTTATCAGGACAACGTCCTTCAGGTGTTTAATAAATTTAAGCACCAATACTGCCTCATTCAGTCTTAGCATACACTGAAGTAACTTGTCTGGGGAACTGCATGATGCAAAACTCAACAAGGACCACTCCCTGCCCTCCTCACTCTTTATGCTGACTAGCCTTGGAGCAAACAGAAAACAGGGCCAACCCAGTCCACCGACCTTCAGTTCTTGTCTCTGTCACTTACCATGTGGATGATCTTGAGCGAGCTCTGAGGCCTGTCTTGTGCTTTTTGCCTCAGCTTTCTGATTGGAAAAATGAAAAGAGGATTGTTGCAAAGACTAAAAGAGTTCCTAGGTGTGAGGTGTATGAAGACCAGGGGGTTTACTGAGTGAAATATAGGTATTGCTATGGTGTTTTCCTTCTATCTCCGAGGGTGGGTATGATATATCTAAGGAGGCTCAGTGGAGAAAGTCTCAAAGAGGAGCATAAATTAAGCCCTGGTCAGAGCAGGCACTCAGTAGTCTAAGGGAAAATACAAGCCAAAACTATGCTCAAAGTTAACGAAGTCACCCAGGATGACAAGTATATAGTGTGCATGATGAAAAGAAAGGGAGCTAATTTTGTGATCAGAAAAAAAAAAAAAATCTATGAGTCATAATGTATGGAACTAAGACTTGTTCTTATAAAGAATGGGAGGTCTTTGTCAGTTTTTAAGTGAGAAAATAACCTAAAAAATTCATATAAGAAAAATTCTAAAATAGGCAAGAGATTTCCAAACAACCAAATTAGAAAGTACTCCCCCATGAGGAAGGACAATCCCAAGGGGTTGTTTTGATTGTGGATTTTGTTCAGTTTAATCCCAAGGGGTTGTTTTGATTGTGTTGTTCAGTTTATTCTAACTTTCAATGGGAGTATCGCATTTTCTAATGGAAATGATGCATCTTGTTTTAGCATGTGCATCTAGATGTATATGTGGGTGTACATTCTTGGGCATGTGTGTGCATGCATGTGTGCATGTGTTTACATGTTCATGTATGAGTTGGAAAGGAAAGGGTAGATCCAATAGAAAGGTTCAAATTTTTATGCTAAACCCTATCTTCAAAATTATCTAATCCATCTCAACTGTCTTGGAGTTTCTTTAATGGTGAACCAATCTTTTATTTATGTATAATTTAGTTATACAAATCATGGTGGGAAAAGTCTGTGGATAAAATCCTTCCCTGCCAGCTCGAGAGCTCTATGAGCCTTGATGAATTCTATAACCTGGCCTCCTCATTCATGCATGGAGCAATTAAAAGAGTAATTGTAAGGAGTTTTAAAAGGATAAAATAAGACAGCAAAACCACTCAGCAACATACAAAATGAACTGTACTGCCTACAAAATGAACATATGTAGTTACTGTAGGAAGAATGGCATATCACTCAGTGTTTATCAGAGAAACAGATACAAGATATATAAATACATAAAAATCCACAAAATTGGCTTACATGGATCACACGCAGAGTTAGATGTGGAAGAGTGCAGAGGATGTCTGCATGCTGGACACCAAAAGATCCAGTCAGAAATCTGGTGTCACTGCGCTGTCCTGTGTGATCATGTATGAGGAGCAAATTGATGGAAGCCTGCAGGATCAGTACTGTGGCAGAAAAGTCTGTCATAGAAGCCAAGAGATGATGTCCATGGTGAAGGCAAAGCTTAGAGCTCCTCAGAAGAAACAGAATCAGATCTGTCCTTTTTCATTTCCCTTTTAGTCCATCAGTACAACAAATTGTCCATTGTAGAGTCACTGAACCAATTTAGTTAAGCTTCTCTTAGGTTGACACAATCAATCAATCAATCAATCAATCATCATAAATGGGGAAAGAGACAGGCAGGCTGACCTACTCATTGCCAGAAGTGAGGGCAGATGCAACTCCTTTTCTCATCTAGGTAGTAAAGGGTGAGGGTTGTCTTGAGGTCCCAGGTGGCCTGAATCTCTGTGCACTTGGCTTCCTATGGTGCCCAGTGGACATTCAGATGATGCACTTGCTGCATGGAGTTATTAGGCTGATGAGGTGAGTTGACATAGATAAAGTAATGAGAACTATGTCTGGCTTATAACAGGCACACTGAAATTTGTTTATTGCAGCTGCTAAAGAAGAAGAAAGGCATGAAAAGGATATGGGAAAAACAAGTAGAATGCAGAAGGTAAGGACAACGGTAGAGGGCTATAAGTGGAAGGAATACTGAAGATCAAATTTTCTGATGAACCAGTTTTGAGTATGTGGTTATCCCTGCTGAGATCACAGATCCACTATATTGTTATTGTAGGGTAATTTCCAAACTAGAGCTCAAGGCCACATTATCCAAAATACAGAGGCAAAATATTCAAGGTTGTCCCACCATGATGACTTGGATGTATGAATTCTAATACCTTCACTACATATTACAGGGCTGGGAAATGAGGACAGGACACAAAACTAGTGTCACTAGCTCTGTGGAACTGCTCATCTGGGAACAAGCTTGTGTTCCAAGTTGGGAAATTCCAATACACATCAATTGACCTCTCAGCTTGTAAAAGGCCAGTGGAGTTTTCTGGGTGGTGGGAGGGAGGGAAGAGTGAAGATAATCATTTGTATTATCAAAGGATTCTTTACTTCAGAGAAATAAAAAAGGAAGAAGAAACAGGAAAAAAAGGAAAAACGCAAGGATACCCACATGGTCTTTTTAAATGACATCCTTTCCTGGTGCACTTCAATCCTGATTCAATTTACAAATATTGGATTTGTACTGCTGTGTACAGACCACGTGTTCTGGAGGAGTGTTAAAAATGTGTAAAATGAGGCACCCCATAGGAATGATAGCTAGGAGCAGTTTCAACAAACCAGAGAGAAGGAGCTCTTTTCTTCCTGAAGAAAGAGTCCTTTAGCTTAGAGTGTGTGAGCTTAAACATCAGCTGAAAAGCAGCTGCTCCTCCAAGAGGGTGAGCCAAAACAGGGAGGTCAGGCGGAAGTGGAGATGAGAGCTGTTTAGTTCTTTAATGCTCCTGTGTGTGGATAAAACGGTGAGAAGGAGGAGAGCTTCTTTGGCAGAAGCACCGATTCCAAGCAGTTCTAGAAGTTTCTGCCTCACTGAATCTGATCTTCCCCCACAGCCGGCTGGAAGGGAGGACCAGGGCCAAACACATGGAGCAGTGGTGTCGCAGGCCGGCGGGTCACACACCTGTGAGGCCGAAGCCACATTACGATCATCAGAAGCTGCTTTTTGACTTAACCGATCACAACTTTCCATCCCATATGTGCAAAGCATTTCATCCTTAGTGTCTTCTTGGTTCCTTTTTCCATTCCAAAAAAAAAGAAGAAGAAAAAAGCCAAAAAATAAAATCCTCCCCCAAACCCAAACTCATTACACACAAATATTTTGCTTCTGAAATCCACTCCATTTTCTCCTGAAGGACTGGCATATTTTAACCTGCGCAGGCTCAGCTGCACTCATCTGCTTTTCATTAATGCAAGTTCCCTCTTTCCTGGGCCTGAACAGAATCACATGAAACAAAGTAATTTGCTGAGGGTTGTGGGGCATAATAAGGGACCGTGAGCAGCTGTCTTAAAGGAGCTTATATTTTAATTTAATGTAATTTAATTTTAATTTAATTTCCATGCAACTGCCTGTCTGATTTCCTCAATTACTACTGTACAATACACTCTTCTCCCAACCAAGAAAAAAAAAAAGACATGCTTTTAAACACTTGCAAACTGACACTGTGAATCCTGTATAGCAGAGGAAAATTACATAAGTGTACGAAAGATACACGGCCATCCCAAGTCACTACTTTATAGTCTGCATTGTGACATGGAAAAATATGTCACTTTTGGGAGTTGAAGACAAAAGATTCTTTGACCTAAAACCAGCATGTAGCCCAGAAGATCCTGGCCAAGCAAGAATGGTTTCAACAGAGAGAGAAGCTGGGGTCAAAAGGAACACCAAAGACCTCCTGTAGTGGCATGGGGTGAAAAGACAATGATTTGGATGAGACAATGGTGCGGAAAGGTAGCAGAGTCTACATCTATTCCAAGGTCATTTTGCAAGAATTGAAAGCCCTCTGAATGTGGGGGAATACAGAGAGTCTATAGTCTTGGTTCACTCCCTGTTATCTGAGCAAGTCACTGAGGAGATGGCAGGTGTTCATGAAGATGTTGCATTCACAAAGAATAGGTACAAGGTGGGAATGCACTGACTTCTTTGGGACAAATTAAATGTTGGGCAACACTGGGAACTGTAGGTGCGTATGTAAAAACAAAGAGAGAGAGGGAGAGTAAGAGAGAGAGGACCCAAATCAATTCAATTAGAAATAAAAAAGTGAAATCACAATGAACACTGCCAAAATCAAAAAGATTCTTAACAAATTATTTTATAAACCTATAGAGAAATAAATTTGAGAAGTCAAAAAAGTGATAGATTTGTTGATATATATGAATTTCCAAAACCAAAGCAACATTTAAAGCCTCTGAATAGTCCAATAATGAGCAATGAAATTGAGGCAATAATAACAACTACCAAGAAAAGCCTAAGTCCAGACAGATTCACCGTTCAATTCTACAAAAACTTCACAGAAGATATAACACCAATACACCTCAAGTTATTTAATGAAATTTCAAGCAAAGAACTCCCAAAGTCATTTCTGGAAGAAACATTACTCTGATTCCAAATCTAGACAAGGGTCCAACCAAAAAAGAAAACTTCAGACTGATTTATTTAATGAATATAGATTCAAAAATCTTCAACATGATAATTTTGGTAAACAGAATGCAACCAATCATCAAAAAGATCATACATCATGACTAAGTAGGCTTCATTCAAGGAATGCAAGGATGGTTCAATACATGCAAATCAATAAATGTAATACATCACCTAAATAGAAACAAGGGCAAAAATCACACAATCATGCACTAGATTCAGCAAAATCCTCTGACAAAATCCAAAGTCCTTTCTTCATTAAAAAAAAACACTGAAAAAAATGGTTATAGAAAGCCTTATCTCAATCTGATAAGAGCCATTTATGACAAACTTACTGCCAACATCATATCAAATGGGGAAAACTGAAAGTTTTCCAACTAAAATCAGGAATAAGATAAGGATATTTTATCACTACTCAGGTTCAGCACAGTGCTTGAAACATTAGCAATAAAAAATAGGCAAAAATTAGAAATAAACCAAAAAAACTTGAATCACCATTATTTACACATGATATGATCTTCTACATAGAAGACTCAGAATATCTGCCAAAAGACTCTAATAATTTTTAAAAAATCATTATCATCTTGTACACTAATAATGAAACCACTGAAAGTGAATTTAGGAAAAATTACCATTCACAATAACATGAGGAAAAATTAAATACTGAGGGAGTAACCAAACTAAAGAAGTGAAAAACTTCTACAATGAAAACTGCAGTATTCTGAAAACAGGAAATAAAAGAGGCCATCATAAAATGCAAAGATAACTCCTGTTCCTTGATAGGCGGAACCAAAATAGCCAAAATGGTCATATTTCCAAAATTATATACAAATTTCATGAAATTCCAATCAAAATAACAATAACATTCTTTACAAAACTGGAGAAAACAATCTTAAAATTCATGTGGAGTCAAAAAAGATCTAGAATAGGAAAAACAATAATAAAAGTAAAGTAGGAGGCATCATAATCTTGGACTTCATGTGATATTACAAGGTTGTATTATGAAAAAAATCATAATATTGGCACAAAAACAGATTTGTATCAGTGGAATAGCATAGACGATGCAGAAAGAGCCCCAAACATATTCAAGTATTTGATCTTTGACAAAGAAGCCACATCTCTCCCAATTTACTAAATTAAAATCAAAATGGTTCCAGGGACTAAATGCTAAAATGGAATCACTTAATCTCCCAATAGATAAATTATATGAAACTGTTGAAGTCATAAGCATTAAGCAAGAACTTTTGTGAACAGAACCCAGGTTGCTCAGGAAATGGTATGAAGAATTAACAAATGGGATCATATCAAATCAAAAAGCTTCTGCTCAGAAAAATAACTAATAGAGTGAAGAGAAAACCTACAGAATTGAAAAAAAAGTATTTCCAGTTATTCCTCAAATAGAAGACTCATAAATAGAATACATAAATAGCACAAAAAATTAGCCCGCAAAATAAAAGAGCCTATCAAAAAATGGGCAGGTGACATGAATAGACACTTCACCAAAGCATAAGTGGCAAGTAAGTACCTGAAGAAGTGTTTAACACTACTGACCACTAGAGAAATGCAACTTAAAATAATTATGAAGCTAAATCTTATCCCAAAAAGAATGGCCATCATCAATAAGTCAAATAATAAATGCTGGCAAGGATGTGATGAAAAAGGAATCTTTCTGCACTGTTGATAAGAATGTAAACTAGTACAAACACTATGGAAATCAGAAAATAAAGATTTCACAAAAGCTAAAACTAGAAATTCCATCCTACCCAGTTATTTCCATTTAGGTATCTTCCCTAAAGAATTAAAGACATCATATTGCAGTAATACATGCACACCTATGTCCATAGCAGCAAAATTCATGATGGCTAAATCTTTGGAGCAGCCTATTTGTCCATCAACAAATGAATGAATAAAATCTGGTATTTAAACCAATGGAGTACTATTCTGCCTTGAAGAAAGAGGAGTTATTTGTAGAAAAAAATACATGCACCTTGAGACCATACATTAAGTGAAACAAATGAGACCCACAAACTTAAGCACGGATAGTTTCTCTTATATGAGAAAATGAAGAAGGAGACAAAAGAGAGAAGGGTAATGAAGAAAGAAAAGGAATTTAGATGCATTATTTTCATGTACCAACTCCCTATGAGGAATATAAATTATGTACTGTAAGCATGTGCTATTAAAATTTTATAACTGAGATTGGAATATAGCAAATTTTAAATTTTAAATAAATTATAGTAAGAGACACATTGCCAGAAATTCCCCTTGAAATCCTATCCCCTGGGTTTGAGCCCACTGATCCCATCATTCGTAATTCCATCATTCCGAACTTTCAGAAGCAGTTCTGCAAGTCCTCTTGAGTGTCTTTCATTGCACTGTGGTGACTGCCTCAATGTCCTTACTTTGTGAATTGATTCAAAACATTTCCTTTCCATGGCCATTTACACTGCAGGGAAGAACCAGAGGTCCCACTATGCCAGATCTGGTGAGTACGGTGGGTAACAGCACAATGTCATGTTTTGCTAGCCTACTTCTCCTTGTGTGATGGCACTTGGCAGCAGCATTCAAAGCAGTTTTTCTGTATCCAGGTTCCTAAAGCCACTCCCAAAAGAGGACTTACAAAACTGCTACACAAAGCTGCAAGAATGGTGAGACAAGTTTGTGTGACGCAAGGGAGGCTTATTATGAGAGGTATTCTTGGCCAAATGTCTTTTGCTGTAATAAATTTTTAAAAATTGAAATGTTCACAGTATATTTTGATCATACCTTTTGTATCCAGCCAACAGTTGCTGAGGTAGAAGAGCCAGAAGCTGAGAGGAGGGAACATTTCTTGAAGACATCAGGCAAAGCACAAGAATGAGTACTCTGGGAGGTGAGTGAAATCACATTTGGAAAGGAGAAAGAGGGCTAAGGAGGCAGCGGACAGCCATGGGAGAAGGGGATGGGAGTGCAATAACTAAGGTCTGACAAAGTGGTT
>PVJX010041297.1:0-14688 GCA_004027295.1 Dolichotis patagonum
CCATGGCCCTACAATTTTATTTCTTATGCCCCAGGGTTACCTTATCTTACCAAAGAGAACCCTGAGGTTTAGGGAGGGTACCCTACCCATAGCCACAGAGTTAGCCGCCGTAACAGTAACAGCAAACACAGTCACCGTGGTGTTTACCGTGTATGCTAGACACATCAGGGCAGAACTTACATTAGCTCGGGTACCTCTCATTATAACCCCAGCTTTACAAAGCAGGTATTATTATTGACCCCATTTTATAGATAAGAAGACACTGAGTCACAAAATCAAGACTAGCAGAATGGGGGAGAGGTACAGATGACCTTCCAGGCCACCTAAAAATTTCTTGCCCCCAGGTGCCACCATGCCTGGTTGTTAGACAGCTTAGGGCAGGTGGCAGCCAGAGAATGCTGGGCAAGTCTTTAAATTGGTACAGTTGGTCCCCTTGTGAGTAGGTTCTGCATCTGCAGAGTCTACTCATAAATCAGAAAGACTTGAAAGAATGTTCCATCAGAGCCAGGCGTGGTGGTGCGCACCTGTAATTCCAGCACTCAGAGGCCAGGGCAGGAAGATCACTGCAAGTCTGAGGCCGGTCTGTGCCACATGGTGAGTTTAAGTGCAGCCTGAACTATGTAGCAAGACTGTCTCAAAAAAATTCCATCACTACTGAGCACAAAGGCTTTTTTTCTTCTCATTTTTCCCTGAACAGGACAGTGTAAACACTCCTTCTGCAGCACTCACATTGCCTGTGGTATTTCAGGAAATCTAGAGATGATTGAAAGCGTACCGGAGGATGCACACAGGTCATGTGCAAGTACTGTGTAATTTTGTGTAGAGGACTTGAGTGTCCTCGAAGTCTGATATCCTTGAGGTTTTGGACCCCGTCCACCACAGATACCAAGAAACAGCTGGACACTCACGAGTGTCTCCCCATGCCAGGCTGCCCGTCACCCTCAAGATAAACTCCTAACTGTTGGGGCTTCCAAGACCTTTTATGATCTGGTCCCAGTCCAGCTCCAGTCTCTGGCTACTTTCAGCCTCAAATTTCCTTGGCCTTGAGTTGTTTTCTCTTGTTTCTGGGTCTGTGTGCCTGCCTTTCCCTCTTCCTGGGTCGTTCTTCTCTTCTGCCTTCACTGGCAGACTCCTGTGCGTCTGTGGACACCACTTTGTCTACATACAATGCTCTGCCTGAGCAGCCCATGGGCTGCCTACAAGCAGGTTAGGGTGTTTTCTTTATCTCCCCAGGGTGCCCAAGTGTGTCAGAGGTGACTGTACCCCTCTTCCACATCACCGTCTCACCAGCACCTAGCCCAGGGCCTCAATGGTACCTGGTGGCTGTTAGGCTACAACCCTCAAGCTTGCGATTCTCCTGCCACAGTCTCCTGAGTAGCTGTGATTAAGGGATTTGCTGCTGTCCTGGTTGGTTTTGCTTTTTGTCTTTTATGTGGTAGGCAGTCAGAATGACACAGTGTGCTTGAACCCGACTATAGCAGGCAGCTTGTAGCCTAGTGACTGCAGGCATCTGTGGAAAGCTGGTGTTTGGGACTCTGGAGCATCCTGTTGATGCCTCCTGCAGAGCCAGAGGTTGGCTTTAAAAAGTGTTCATCTGTTTCTGCTAGTCCTCTCCCCCAGTACTATAATTCTTCATTTTATCATCTGTGAAGTTACCTGAAATTATCCCACAGGATGTTGCAACATATTAGTGAAATTGAAAGTGAAATTCATAATACCTATTAAAAGTTCTCAATTTAAAAATTATATTTGTTGCACTCGGGACGCTGAGGCAGGAGGATCCTTGTGAGTTTGAGATCAGCCTGGGCTACAAAGTGAGCTCAAGGCCAGCCTGAACTGCCATAGTGAAACCCTGTCTCAGACAAACATTACGTTTGTTTTGTGTTGTACTTTTTCTAGGAGGGGAGAGACCAGGACAGTGCCTTTGACAATGACGGTTTACAAGTTGTGGTACATTCATCTGCTCAGTGGAACATTGTATAACCATTTAGAGGATAGGCTGATTTTTTTAAATGACTGTGGTGAATTTAAGTTATATTAAGATACAGAAAGCTGTCCAGCCAAACACATATGTCTATCATCATCTGTATAAAACAGACACATAGCCTGGCATAGTGGTACTTGCCTGTAATTTCAATACCCTAAAAGGCTAAGGCAGGAAGATCACAAGATTGAAGCCTAGCCCGGGCAACTTGGTGGCTTAGTGAAATCTCAAAAATTAAAAATGGGCTGAAGATGTAGCTTAGAATGAAGGTCTTGGGTTCATTCCTCTAATTAATTAAGTGAATGAGCAAGGATTTAACTTAAGCAAATGTCCTGGCCCACCCCTCCCCTGCCCCTGGTCAATCAGTCAGTCAGTCAAAGCAGTCAGTAGGGCTGGAGGTGTAGCTCAGTGTGAAATTCCTGGGTTCAATCCCCAGTTGTAAAAAACAAAAATAAAGACAAGCAAATGAAGGGGGGACTTGGGATGGGGGACAGGACGACATGAGATGTCTGATTCTCAGCTGTCCCCCATCCCGAGTCCCCCCACCCTCTCCCCCCTGCCTAGCAAGTGGGAGCCAGTGAACTACACATCTTGTGAAAAGATTGGCTATGTTATTTAGTATGAGCTCTCCATATGCAAGGATAAGGACCTTTTGGAACCATTTGGAAGAAAACAAGAGACAATATGACAGATAGTGAAGATCTCTGGTTGTCTAGCTTTGAAATTTATGCTTTCTTATGTCCCATTCTGTTCTGTTTTGTTGTGTTTAATTTTACTCCCTTTTAGAATAAAATTTAAAAAATAAAAAAAAATTTATGTGTGTTTCAGAAAAAAAAAAAGGACAAGCAAATGGACACACACACACTTGCGCTTCTATGTGTAGATTACTTGTAGAATTTGCTAGAAACTGGTTACAGTGGTAAGTTCCAGAGAGACCAGAGAGAGAGCTAGGGCACTGCTGACAGGGAGGGAGTCTTAACCTTTTGAACATTGAACTATGTGTATGTATTACCTTTTTGTTAAAAACAAAAACAAAAGCCTTAAACTGTTCCCTAAACACAAGCATGGCCACCTGATAGATTGGGTTAATTCCTGCCTGAAGTGTTGGTCCTGCCTTGCTCCTCATTGCTGCTGCAGAAGGACCTGTCTGACTCAACTTGTTTTTCTCTGCCGTTAACATTTGACACTTAGCTAAGGGAAGTAAGTAATCGTTGCTTCTTACATCCTATGAGGGTTTAACCAAATGTCTATGAATTTTTTGATGCTCTTCCAATAAAAGAAACTACACAAATCAACATCTTTATTCACCTAATTGTAGGAGGTAGTTTGGCATTTAGATTCTAATCCCTCTCATATTTAAGGCAACTAATTGCTGAATTGTGTTTTGACTTTTTAAAAAAGAAAATCCTCATTAAATAAGTATTAAATAAGTAAAAAAGAAAATCCCCATTGAATAAGTAAATAAGTTAAATAACACATCCAAAATTCAGTTTCTTTCACTTACATGAATGGGGAGAGGAAGATAAACTATTCTGGAAGAATCTAAAGGCTGTTGCTTCACTTTCCTGTGTCTGAATTTTCTGGTTGCTCTTGCAGGGCCCTTTTGGATATGTGCCACGTTGGTCTTTGCCATAGCAATTAGCGGGAATCTTTCCAACTTCTTAATCCATCTGGGAGAGAAGACATACCATTATGTGCCCGAATTCCGCAAAGGTCAGTGAGCAGTGCAGCTCATTTAGAGTGCTGTCATCTCTAACCGTGGGCCCCATGTCTCGGGGCTGCCACCCCGCCTTCTATGTTTTGGGGTTCAAACATCCCTCCTGGCTGAGTTACCACTTGTTCTTTTTTTTTTTTTTCCTACCGTAGTAAAATGTATGTAAGGTAAAATGTAGCATTTTAAATATATGGATTCAGAGGCATGAGTACCTTCACAGTGTTACAAATTCACATAATTTTTAGGAAAGATACGAAGATCCAGACAAGATTGGGTAGCATTTAGAATTTATTCTGTTAAAAAGTACAGAGTAACTGAAAGCAGTGTGTGTGAGGGTTCCCACTGTAGCATTGTTTGTACAGTCCAGCCCTGGGAACAGTGGGGCTGTTGTTACTTTGCTTGTGATGGCTCAGATAACCGAGACAGACTGTGGCCACTGATGAGGAAGAGCAGTGTGGGAAGTAGGCCTCTGATGCCAGACCGGGGTCTTTCCCGTTAGCAGCTTGGTTAAAGAGAAGCTGTAAGAGGCCAGGAAGCAGAAATGATCATGACCTGCTGATAGGCTTGTAAATCACATTCATGTTCTAAAACTTCCTTTCCTGTGTCAGTGTTAGGCAGTGAAAAGAGCAGAACAGCTCCTCGGGGTTTGCAGATGGCAGCCACTACACAGTGAGGAAGTCTGGCTTCATAGCAGGTTGACCTGTGGCACTTTCTCAAGTCTCAGCCCCTTCCCTCGCTGCCCTCATCCAGAGAACGTCCGGTGGCCTGGGCAGGAGCAGCTCCGGAGCCACAGCATGGGCTGCAGCTTGCAGCTCTGCCCCTCGCCAGCTTGACCTCTTGGAGCAAGTTATTTCCTCTCTCCTGGCCTCAGATTCATTGGTGAAGAGAAAAAGATAGTACTTACATTATAGGGCTGTTGTGAGAACAAAGAGTTGATGCATGTATTACAATAGTGGCTTGTACAAACTGAATTCAATGAATGCTAACAATTGCTCTCTCTGATTCATGTGTACATACATGTGTGTGCATATACATATATGTATGTTCACAGGTGTGTAGAGATGTATTTATGTGTATGTATATGAGAGAGTATCCATGTAGTATCCTTCCTTCTCTTCTCCTCTGCCTTCCATGCTGATTTTCCATTTTTTTCCTTCCCCATCATGGAAAAAGACCCAGATTTGGTTCCAGCTCTGTTTATCAAATAGCTTTGGCTTGAATTTAACCCTGGAATCAAGTAGCTCAACCCTTAAGTAAAGCAAGATAGGTGAATGATACATGTACCAGTAAGACAGTCACAGCCACATCTGTAAGCATTGTCCCATTTTATATAGTGTGAGTCACATCTGGACTCCAGCTTCCATCACCTTGTTAATTGTGTGACCTTGATCAAATTAACTTCTCTGATCCCGTTTCTTCTCCAAAACATAGATTATATGAAATAATATATATATTAGTTAATAATATAAAAAGTCTTGATTGAGCATTTCTTATTATCAATTCCTGCTTTGCTGAGTTCTTACCAGTTTCTACTTCCTTAATTCTCCAAATAATTCTAAAGGTGATTTTGTTTCCATTGTGCACATAAGGAAACTAAGGCAAGAAGGTTAAGTAACTCACCACCTGAAAAGCTACTTTGCCTAGGTTTAGAACCCATGCCATCTGCATAGACTCTGTGCCTTGACTGTCACACATCCTTGCTTGTCAGTAGAACTCCGCGTGTAATGCCTGTTGCCCAGTTGTGATCAGTAAGTGGTACCGATAGCTAGAGTAGACTTTCATCATCTTCCTTTGGTTATCCAAGGAAGGGGCATTATGTCAGCAAAATTCCACCTGGCCTAATGAGGGTTCCAGAATGAGAAACCTGCTGTGGGAGCTTCAGATCTTTCGGACAATTACATGTTAACCACAGTCTGCTGGAATCAGTGTGTGTGGGGGGGGGGCTTTGTTCTCATCAGGCTATGATAAACGAAATGCCTGCTGGTTTCCACGTAGGAAGGGATGGGCCATGACTTAGCCATGCTTTCTTCATAGAGGAGGGAGGATAGTCCTGGCGGGCATGCTGCCATGAGAGGGAAAGGAGGGAACAGCACAGTGATACACTCAGCACCGTGTTCTCAGGGGCCCCTGCCTAGCACTCCACCACCGAGGCGGTTTTTCATGTAAGAAGACAGTGAAACTGGAGAATAGTGCGAGCAATTCATCAGTGAGCTAGAAGGCGTATTTCAGAGACAGAAAGACCTAAATAGCGTCAGAGCAAGTTAATATGTATCCAGGGCATTTTAAATAAACTTGCTGAAGAAATCAGTGTCAGCTCTTGTTTTGCTAGGGAGGAGGATGTGTTCTTCCAAGGGGATGGTTGGCTTTTATTTGATTGAAATGTTCAGTATCTTTAAACAATAGCTATGTGACCCTCTGAAGTATTTCACTTGCATAATTCAGTTGTTGAATAATACTGGTTGTTAGTTATTAAATGAATTTTAAAAGCCACATAGAAGAGTTCTGGTTATCACAACAAAGGCCAGTACCAAAGAGGTTTGTAAGGCACCCAGTGGATGTGAGGTACTGGGAAATGCAGACCGGTAAAACACGATCCCACAGCCCACTGCTGTAAATTGACATGTAGGGAAAAAAGGCCAGTATGTTTTCAAAAGTCATCATGGTGGGGATGCAAACTGTGCCTTGTTGTCCACAGTGTCCATAGCAGCCACAGTCATCTATGCCTATGCCTGGCTGGTTCCTCTTGCTCTCTGGGGTTTCCTCATGTGGAGAAACAGCAAGGTTATGAACATCGTTTCCTATTCTTTTCTGGAGATTGTGTGCGTCTATGGCTATTCGCTCTTCATTTACATCCCCACAGCAGTAAGTACCACACTACCGAGCAAACCCTGAATGACATTGTCTTCACGGGAAAATGCAGCCAAGAATTTGGCCAGGTGTTGTTGTGTCCAACCGAACACTCGGGCTGCCGACACTTCCTTTTGAATTTAAAGTAAACGGGTACTTGGGCGGCACCTACCTGCTTGGCTTGCAACCCCTGAAGCATCTGTCTCAGTTTACCTGCTGGAGGGGTTTCTCCAGCTTGCCCTGGAAACCGGATGTATATTGGGGGCTGAACTACTGATGGACACAGGGATTTATAAATGTGTATGTCTGGGCCAGGGATTTCGCTCAGTGGCTTAAGCGCCTGCCTGGCAAGCATGAGGTCGTGAGTTCGATCCCCGGTACAAAAAAAAAAATGTCTATGTCTAGAATGAACACATACTTCTCTGAAATGCCTGCCACAATTCTTCCTCCACCCTTCTTTTCTCTCCTTTCAGATTCTGTGGATTATCCCCCAGAAAGCAGTTCGTTGGATTCTAGTCCTGGTTGCCCTGGGCATCTCAGGATCTGTCCTGGCAATGACGTTCTGGCCAGCTGTTCGTGAGGACAACCGGCGCATTTCGATGGCCACGATCGTGACAATTGTGATGCTTCACATGCTTCTTTCTGTGGGCTGCCTGGTACGGTCTCATTGCTGAATTCTTTTGGCATGTTTTATACACAAATTCTAAAAGATGTCCAGATGTTAGGCACAACGTTTTCTTTAAAATTGACTCCATGACTGGGTGTGGTGTGGCACATGCTTGTAATCCCAGAACTCAGGAGGCTGAGGCAGGAGGACCGAAAGTTCAGGCCAGCCTAGGCAATTGTAAGACGCTATCTCAAAATAAAATTTAGGAAACGGGCTGAGGTGTAGCTGTGTGGTAGAATGCTTGTCTAGCATGCACAAGGGCCTCGGTCCCATCTCCAGTACCTTACACACACAAAATAAAGTAAACTGGGTCCATGAAATAGACGTTGTTTTACACTCTCCTAGAAAGGATGTGATAAAATCATGAGAATTTGGTTTAGCCTCTTCTTTAAGGATTAGTGTTTGCTTAGAGGACGTATGGGTGGACATGTATCTCTGTATAGAGTAGGGAAAGGTTTTGGAGGAACACTGCCTTCGGTGCTTTGTGGGCTTCCGTCATAACTAGAAAGATTTTGAATTTGAAGTTTCATAGGTAAAAAACCTGAGTGAAGCCAGGTGCACAACGTTTAGAGCAGGTTTGGGGTCCCTGTTTCTAGGTGACCTTTTGGGACGGGCCTGTGTTTTGCGGCAGGCAGGCCCAGGTAGAAGGCCAACTGAGTTGCGTTCTGGCTATGTGAGCGCAGCTGTGGTTCTGTAATTCGGAGTTCTCATTTCTTCCTCTGTAGCACGGCTGTATTTCTTGCCATGGAGCTGTTCTGAGGATCAAACAAAATGATACATAGAAAACACTTAACAAGGTGGGTGTGGTGGTGCATACCTATAATCCCAGCGCTTGGGAGGCTGAGGCAGGAGGAATGCCGTGAGGTCAAGGCCAGCCTGGGATACATAGTGAGGTCAGAGTCAGCCTGAACTTCACAGCAAGACTTTGCCTAAACAAAAACCAAACCAAACCAAAACAAAACAACCCACTTAACATCAAAATTGTCCTATAAACGGTGTCCCTTTTCTTTGACCCTAAGGCAACATGGCTAATCCCTTGAAATACTACATGGCCCAGGGGCCCTTCTGTCTCTTGGAGGACAGCACCCTTTTCATTGTAATGGAGCTGCTGTCACTGGCATCTTCTCGTCTTCTGTGTTTTCCCCTTGTATGCCTGACTGGGAGGTCCATGAGAGTAAGAAGCAGGAGGAAAAGACATCATCTTTTTCAGCTCTGTGAGGACTAGAGAGGAACAGGGAAAGATGATTGTTTTCTTAAGGAACCCATCTCACATGGTACCTGTGGCAGAGTCTTTTACCTTCTGTCACTCTTGCTCCCTTCTGAAGTAAATGGCTCTGGAGCCAGTATTTTCCTGCCCATCTTCATGTTCAAGAATGTTGTAGAAGAGGACACAGTTATAGAATAAAAAGAGCCTTGGATGAGGAGGCCCTTAGCATTATAAACGCAGGCAGTTTAACTCTCAGGGCCTTGCTTTCCTGGTCAGTCAGATAGCACATCTTCCTGGCCTTTTGAGAGATACAGTGAGATGGCTATGGAAACCCTTCCTATACCGTGAAGGGTTTTTCAGGTTGAAAGATGTCAGGAAAAGAGCCTGGCATCAGGAACTGCCGGGGCCAGTCTGTCATATAGTCCTCCTTGGTGCCCCCCTCAGACAGTGGTCTAGGATCACACAGCTCGTACATGGACTAGAGCTCAGGTCTCCCACCCTTTGACAGCGTTCTTTTGTTGCTGCCTCTCGCAGTGATTCCATTGCTCTGCCGAATTCGTTATCCATTTTATACCTGGTTGAGAAGCTGGAGAAGAAGAGGTGACAGGAGACAGGGCCTGTCTGGTCAGCCTGTGCAGCTCTCCTCAGCAAAGCATATGGGACCTGGGCAGGGCGGTTCTTGGTGGGAGCCAGGAAGGCTTGAGTTTTTCCTCTGCAGGGAAGCCCAGGTGTGTACAGAGAGCCCCAGCATGCCAGGGCTCTGTCCTCCACACTGCCTCCTCCTTTCCGTCTGAAGAGAGCTGGCCCAGAAATAAAGAGACTTGGTGCCAGTCCCCATCCCACCACTCCCGCTTTGGTCAGTTCTCATCTTGAACTCCTGCCTCACTTAGAAAAAAGAGCTGATCATGCAAGCCATCTTTGCTCTGTGAGCATTGAGTGATATTTGCAACATGAAAAATATGGCAAATGGTTCAAACAGAAGATGTTGTTATTATTGCAAGGACGGAGAAAGGAATTGGCAGGGGAGTCATCTGAGCTGAGGGGCACCGGCTGAACTAGACAGCCAGGCTGTCTCCCTCTCCCCTGGGGAGCATAGGATGGTGTTTTTGCCTCGGTACAGTGAAGCATGTGACAGTCTCACACCTGCTGAGGACCCCCTGTGAGTGCTCTTGTAAACAGTCCCCCAGCTTCCCTGGGAACACACCTAGCAGTCATAGCAGAGGCTGCGTCTGGAGCCTGTGTCCTTGTGGGGCTTGGAGTCTTACAGCCTGGGTTGGAGGGGACCTGCTGACACCAGAGGATCTGTGCTGTCCCTCTACTCCTAGAGAGCCTTAATCTCCTCTGAGGCCTCATGGGCCAGGTAACGACCTGCTGCCACATCGCAAGCTATATTGGAGACCAGACATGGCTGTGCAACCTTGAGAAAATCTTAGCTTTCTCATCTTTAAACTGGAGATAAAGCCATGTGTGGTGGTCACACCTGTAGTCCCAGCACTCAGAGAGATAGGAGGATCACCACGTTTGAGCTCAGCCTAGCCGACTGAACGTGACCCAATCTCGAATGAAGAAATGGAAGAGGGCTGGAATATGAGAAGACCCTGGGTTCAATACCTGGTGCTACAAGAAAAAAAAAAAAAGGCCCTAGAGATCATCTTTTTCTTTTCAGTCCTGGAGCTTTACAGATAAAAGCTGGGGCTCTTGGGGCAGAGGTATCTGTCCAGGTTCACTGTGTGAGTTAGTGGCCACAGAACCTGGTACGCTGGCTCATTGCATCTCACCAGTGTTCCTCACCAGGAGCAGGAAGAGAGTTCCTCTTCCTGTGTTGGAGGCTTTGGTGACTGAACTCCTGCAGGAGGCCTAGGAGGACTAGAATGGGCAGTGTGGCTGCTGCTCCCTCTTAAATTTAGAGCTTTCCTTTCCCTGCCCCAGAAAACTGCTGCAGGAAAGGGCTCTAGGGAGGAAACCTTTTAAATGGAGTAGAATTACTTTGGGGGTGGATGAATTAGAGGCAGCCAGAAAAGACAAAAGTGGGGAACTTTTTGAAAAGGATAATGAAAGGACTGAGACAGGAAATGCAGCAGCGGGCTCCAGCGCGTCACGTTGGTGCCCCCTTCTGGCGGGTAGACAACAGAGTTGGTAAAAGTGCATCTTGGTGGCTTGTTAACTTCATCCTAATGCACTGCCGCATGGTAGGTCTTAAGCAGTTGGTAACCCTTGCCATGGAGGTAAATTTACTTTCCCTTTGAACTGCCAGAGTTGGAGGTAGTGAGGTTGATATTTTCCTGGGCTAATGTTCGGATT
Source organism: Dolichotis patagonum (assembly GCA_004027295.1). Classification (NCBI taxonomy): domain Eukaryota; kingdom Metazoa; phylum Chordata; class Mammalia; order Rodentia; family Caviidae; genus Dolichotis; species Dolichotis patagonum. Next base: position 10,721 of record PVJX010041297.1, read on the forward strand.
CATAGACCTCAAGTCAGGAAGAGCCTCCTTAATGTCTTCCCTCCTCTACCACCTGCTTTTTTGACATTTTAATTGGAGATGGTGGCTAGAAACACTTATCAAACCTTTCATTTCCAAGCAAAAGAATTAGGAAGGTGGGCCAGGGGTTCAGCTCAGCGGCGTAAGTGCCTGCTTGGCAAACTCGAGGTTGTGAGTTCGATCGCCGGCACCAAAAAAAAAAGAATTAGGAAGAGAAGCAAACCTAGCACTTTCTTTGTACAGAGCCAATGACTACTTTAGCAACAATCTGCCTGTAGTTTGCGCTATTGAGTGCTGATTGTTTACATAGCGTACCAGGCTTTGTGCAGGGGGCTAGTGGCACAAAGGAGGCTGGAGAGACTGTCTCTGCCCTGGAAGAGAGACTATAACACAGCATTTTAGAGTAAGCTGGACCTAGCCTTGAATCCTGGCCTCTCCATTTATGACCGTCTCTCTGAGTCTCAGTTTCTTCACCTGTCACATGAGGATAATTATAATGACCTCACGGGATTCTTAAGTCATGTAACATAGAAGTGTCCAATAAATGGAGGTTGAATTTCAAAAGGTGCACGTACACCTTTTGCTATTGCTGTTGTGGCTTTCCTCATGATAGCCCACCCTGCTTTCTTCTCCAGGGTGTTCTTTTATCTTGCTTTTTCCTCTTTTTGTTGGCTCAAGTTTGCTCTGCAGAGCCAGTGTCTATCTCACTCTTCACTTTTACTTTTTCAAGTAAACTTTCATTGCTTAAAAAATTAAAGGTATGTACACACAAGTGAGACAGAGAGAGACAGTCACAGCTCAGTGTGATGGCAAATATGGGAAAGGAGGCATAGGGGCTGCAAGAACCCAGGGCTTTTAGCGTGGAGCTTAGAACACTTCCCATGGATCATTGTTTCTGACTCCCTCCTGCCCCTTTTTCCTGCAGGCCTACTTTTTTGATGCACCAGAGATGGACCATCTCCTAGCAACTACAGCTACTCCTAACCAAACGGTTGGAGCAGCCAAGTTCAGCTAAAGAGAAAAGTAAGAGATTGTATTTGTATCTTGTGTGGTACAGTACAAGATGAGCAGGTGCAGCAGTTACTGTTGGCATCAAGAACAGAGAGGTCTGAATGCTTTGCCTGCATTGCACGTGCCTGTGAGTGTGTACATGTCTGTATATGTGTCCTTGTTGTTGAAAGCTCCAGGTTTGAAATCCACATAGTATTGGCCTCCTAGGTTGGGGAGCATGAGTTTTTCAGTTCTATTGTAAGAGACGCCCCTGCCTTTGTCCTGCTGTCCTACTTCCTATGCTGCAGATACCCTCTCTAGCAGCATGACACGCGCTGGTTTCATAACAGTCCTGGTGGTTCTTCTAGCATCTGTGTGGCTTCTCCTGCTGGCTCAGACCCAGAGTTGACCCTCTTAAATTACTCCTGGAGTGCTGTAAAGCCTCTAAACTTTCATGCCTCATTTCATTCATCTCAGGGCCTCTGAGGTGCTTCCACTGTGAATGGCTAGTTAAGGGGGTTAAAGAAAGTATAGGGGGAATATTCAGCCTCACTGTTTGTTCTTTGCCTTGCTGTTCCATGTTCTTAGTTAACCCAGGCTGCAGCCATTTGGAACTGTTTTGTGGGTGTGGTGCTGGGAATTGAGTCCAAAGCTTCACATGTGCTAGGCAAACACTCTACCACCAAGCTACATCCTCCTTTTAGGAATAGATTGTGCTAGATATTTGCAATTCCAGTTTTCTAAGATGTTGCTGCCCTTCCAACACTTACCGTGTGCCTTGTGAGCCTATTACACTTTGTATTACACATATGTCAGTCATTGTCTGTCTATGTGTCCGTCTGCCAGCTCGCTAATTTGTTTAGTCATTTAGGACCAATCCCTTGGTCCTTTGTGAGCTAGTGAGTCTCCCCCATGAGACTTGGCTCCATGAGAGTAGCTTTCATTGCCCATCCCGTAACCTGGTGTCATTGGATGCTCAAACATCTGTGGGAAGAATGAATAAAGCTACCCTCTGCATGATCTCACTGTAGGCCAGGGCCTTTTCCTGTGCTTTGTCATCATCAGCTGTCCTTTCCGCTCAAGCTACTGTCTCTTGGAGCAGTGAGCTGTGTACAAAAGTCGGGGGCTTTATTGTTGAGTAGAGTCACAATTAAATCTTATTCCTCCCATGTACTAGCAGTGTGCCTTGGCCAAGGGGCTTACTGTCTTTGAGCCTTAGCTAATTATAAAATAAGGATAACACAGGGCCAGAAATATAGGTTGGTGGCACAGCACCTGTCTGGCAAGCGTGAGGTCGTGAGTTTGATTCCGAGTACCAGAAAAAGAAAAAGAAAAAAAAGAAAAAGGATAATGCAACTTGTATTACAAGATCAGGTACCTGCCTATAATGCCAGCTGCTTAACAGGCTAAGACAAGAAGGTTACAAGTTTGATCCCAGCTTGGATAACTTGGCAACTTAGAGGGAGACAGGGTTTTAAAAGAAAATTAAGGAGGACCAAAGATGGCGGACCTAGAAATAGCAGGATATGGAGCCTCTCTGAGAGAGACAGCTCAAATGCCAGAACACCCTGGAGAGATCCAAACAGAGGGAGATGGACTCTCTCAACCCAGGAAGAAACTGAAGGGAAAGAAACTGCTCGAATACGAGGTCCTGGGGCTACCATTAGAGAAGCTAAGATCGGCAAGCACTGCACTCTGGCCGAGCTGCCTGAATTCATGCCTGAGATCAACCGAACCCACACCGAAGTGCCTGGCTTGAGCGGCCGGAGCGTGAAGCTGAACAGCCCTGCATGTGCCTCGCCCGGAACCAGCCCTGCACGCGACCCACCCAGAAGCACTGTGAATTCGCCACAGCCGTACTGAGGTCAGAGGTCAGGGAGCCCAGCAGTTCTCGGGGACCGGCATCAACATGTGGTGAGTGATGGGAATGGGACCCTCCTGCAGCAAAGGGGCAACCAACTAGATGACATATGGAAGTTGGGCAGGAAAGTCCTGGCTCTGTAAGGAAGCGGCTTCAGTTGGTTGCTCCCCTCGCAGAGCGGATTGGAGGGATCTGCTTGGACTGGGCTGGGACCCAGTGGTCGTCACAAATCAGTTGGTTCCCTGAGGGCGGCACACACTGATGCAGTGAAGGCCCGAGAAGGTTGACTGGCCCAGAGGGGAGGAGCCAGCGTATACTACCCTTGCTTGCACTTCACTCTCTGATAGCGGACGGCCCCTAATCAACAAGAAAAGGGGCTGGGAATTACACTATACACTTGTATGAAGGAACCAAAAACATGACAAGAGAGAGAAATAAGAAAAAGCCCTCAGCCCCCAAACCTGAGAATATTGATCCAGGAGAGGTAAATATAAAAGAGATTGAGGGCAGCAAACATGCAGCATCAAACACAGCGTCAGCGGACATAAAGAGATATCTTCAGGACCTCGTAAACGAGACCAAAACTGAAATATTAATTCAAGTTAAACAAGAGATAAGTAGATTAATAAAAGAAAGGCTGGGCACCTCTCAAGACACAGACAGAAGAATGGAGGAACACAAAAGGAGAGAAACGTTCAGTGAAGAATATAAAAAAAACCTAGAATTCATGAAGCAGATTCAAAGAGATTACCAGGAAACTCAAGTCTCCATAGAAAATTGGCAAAACTGCTTGAAAGAAACCAAAGATAGACTATCAAAAATTGAACACAGGCTTGCAATGTGTGATCATGAAAGGGAAGATCTCTTAAAAATAACAAGGGAGCAGGGAGTAACAGTTGGAAGGCTAGAGGATGACAAGAGGATCTATAACTTAAGAATAAAGCATGTGAATGAAGAAGCAGGAGTCAAAACAGAAGAACTGCAAAGGCTATTCACAGAAATTATTAAGGAAAACTTCCCAAACATAGAAAAAGGAAATGATATGCAGATGTATGAAGCATACAGAACTCCAGCCACCTACAACCAAAGCAGAGCTACA
>PVJX010041298.1:0-14705 GCA_004027295.1 Dolichotis patagonum
AAAAAAAAATGCTAGCTTTTATGATGTTTTTGAAGTATCTTTACTAGACATAATTTATTTTTCATATGACATTGTGTGACCTTTCAATTCAAACTGAAAAATTCCCTTTGTTATTTTCTGTAAGGCAATATTATTTAGTATGAATACCCTTAGGCTTTGTTTATATGAATATATCTTAATTTGCTTTTGATCTATAAAGTACAATTGATATGAATAAAGAGTACATAGTTTATAACATTTAAAAAAATCACAAATGTGTTATCTCAGTTTCTTCTGTTCTCCACAGAGCCTGAGGTGAAATAACCTACAATTCTTATTAAGTAATGCTAGCATATTATTGATTTCTTTCAAAATCAGTCAGTTGCTTTTGCCTTTTTTTTTAGTAAAAGATGTTTCAAAGTTGATGCTCTGATAATTTTTTAGTATTTTTTGACTTTTAAGTTGAACTTGATTATAGGTTGGTTTCTTTCACTAGCTTGTGGAATTTAAAGCTGTTATTTCTTCAAGTATTTCTGTCTTCCTTTAAAAAAAACTTTCCTAATCTAAATCATTGTCCATCAGTATCCTCACAGGAGATTGATTCAAGAAAACAAATTCTGCATATGCTTAAACTCCTTGTATAAAATATCATGACATTTAAAATATCACATACATACAACTTGTCATACAAGTTATATCATCTTTAAGATGCAGAATTCTCCCAGTAAGGATCAGCTATAAATTGTCCCCCTTGATTGTATTCTATGTGGGGATTTCTTTTTCTGCTATTTAGACAAAATGACTTACATTTTTCTGCCCTCAAGTTTACTGATTCTCCTGCATGATTAAATTCTGTATTATTTTAATATTAATAATTTTACTTTTCAGCTCAGACTTTTATTTGTACGTCTTTTTGGATTTGGATTTAGTTTTCTTCACATCTTTAAGTATTTAGAATGGCTTAAAAATATTTTCTAGTGACAGTAAGGGCATGTTGGAAATATTTGCTGTCAGTTTACTTACTTCTTATGAGTGAATTGTATCTTGCTTACCATAGGCTTTGTCACTGTTCATTGAAAATCAGACATTCACATAATTACTTTGCTATCTCTGGAAGTAACATCACACTCGTTCAAGAGTATTTGGTTTTTTATTTTAGACTTTGTTACTATTCACAAACGGTGCTCCTCTCCTGGTTATGCATGGAAATTTGTATCTTTGATCTTAGACTCAGTTTTGGCTGATATTTCAGCAATGACATTGTTGAATGCCAGGAATTAAAAGGATAAAAGCAAAACAAGGACAATCAAATCTCTACCATTCTTTGTGGGTTTTTTTTTCTTTGTCACTTTTTTCCATTGCTTACCCAATCTTACCCCAAGTGAAGGAATCAGACAGAGTAGGTTTAGCACTTTTCAAAGTATTTGAAAATATGCATGTTCCATGTCACTTACAAACTTTTCCTGAATATAAAAGCATTTTTTTTGTCTTTTTGAAACAAGATACTGCTATGCAGTTCAAACTGGCCTTGAGCTCACTTTTTAGTCAAGGCTGGTCTCAAACTTGCAAAGATTCTCCTGTCTCAGCCTTCCAAGTGCTGGGATTACAGCAGTGGGCCATCACGCCCTGCTAAAAGCACTTTTGAATGACTTGATTTCCCAAGTAAAAGCCTGCTTTGTCTTGTCAGTAGTCACTTTTTGCTCTTAACAACTGTATGTTTTTTCTTACAGTGTTTCCAAGAAATGACAAATGATTTTTCTGCCTTGAGTGTGTTTTGAGACAGAAGAAATTGCGATAGATGCTTTATGGTCCTCTTTAGACAGCCTGAAAATTAAATTGATATAGTATTCACAATGAGTTGTAAACAACTCTAAGGTATGTCCTTTTCTTTTCAAAATTTCTGAGACACACAATGGTAACAAAAGTTGCAACCTCAATCTACCACTAAGAGAATGGATGAAGAAAAGCAAGAAAAAGCCAAGTTCTCTTACTATTTTTACTAACTCTTTAAATTAGCTTTTTCTCTCTTACTGTAAGACTTTCTTTTGCAGAGCTTTGTAAAGGTCGTTTGATTTCGGCTTTATTTGTGTGTGTGTGTGTGTGTGTGTGTGTGTGTGTGTGTATTTCTTTCAAGGAATACAAACTTTGAGCTCCTTATTAGGTCATTTTGTTCTATTAGAATTAATTCATATACTGCTGTAATATTGTCTTATAAGATTAAGGCAGGTCAGTACGCAAACCATCTGTACATTGAAGAATACAGGTCAATATTAATAAACCCATGGCTAAGCTTAAAATGTAGTGACCCCTGGTTGGATCTTGAGTACACGGCCCTTCCTTTCTTAAATAATCTCTTCTCTCGCGATAAGGAAAATTTCTTTCCCGCTGGTGCTGCTTCAGCCTGGTCTCTAAATCAGTACTGGAAGGTGGACTAAACACAACTGCTACCTTCACACCTATCTGCTGTAGGAGAGACTGCAAACCAGCCAGGTGAAGTGGAGCTACCCAATGGGTCAGATAATTCAATCTGTCACACTTACTATGCCTTGTATCGTTTTTCTTTTGCTCTATATATTTTTAGTATATTTCAATGGTATATTTAGTATTTTCATACTTCATTCTAGGATTTCATTTCATTTACAGATACCTTCTATACATCAGTAACATTGTTTCAGTATTGTTTTAAAGTATTTTAAATAATTAATGTTTACATCAAATTTATTTAATTTTTTCATGTGTAAATTATTTTGTACACTTAAAATGCAAATTATGTTAACAGTGACTGTCAGGGAAAATAGATGTGCTTTTACAAATAGGAGTAAAATCTGTGAATTCACTGTAAGTACACACACTTAAAGTAATATTTTTCAGATTCAAATTATTAGTGTTGTTTGGAAACAGCCTTATTTCCCACTTGTCTCCCTTTTCCCTTTCTCTCTCTCCCCTTCTCTTTCTCTCTCTTCTCTGTCTCTCTAATCTCAGGAAAATACTCATGTATTTTGGTATACAATGTTTTCTTTAAGGAGTTATTATTTTATATCTGAAAACGTGGTTTTCATTTTCATTCAAAGCATTAATGTGTCTATTTTTTATAATTGCCATAACAAGCATCTTGCTAGTAAAAGATGCATAATTTCTATACTATCACGGAAACCTGATTATCTCTCAAGATATAATCTAGTTAAGTTATTTGTCTTCTTTTTTATTTTCCTTTTTTATGTGGTGATGCTTTGTAAATAAACATCAGAGTATTATTTCTTTTCCTCTCATGTTTCATCGCATTTTCTGCTTCTTACTGGACCATAGCAATTCTGAACACTCTTTAAAATTACAGATGCAAGGAAAACATCTTGACCAAGGAATTAGATAAATGGATTAAGTCTTACTTAACTCTGTTACCATGGAAACCAAACAGCCCGTGACTCATACCTGGGTAAAATGATTACCATCTTGATCAGTAATTCTTCATAAAAGGCATTGAAAATTTAGCCAACAGAGCTGATAGCACAAATGCGTTATTTCTCAAAATACTGAGGGATTCTTTCCACTTTTTGTTGTAATTTGACTAGTGATTACAATGCCTTCAGGAATAGCTCACTTTAATGGGAAATGCATTTGGTTGTAAACAAACTAAAAATTACTGTTATTTATTGACACTGTAAGACAATAACAGGAAAACCATACTTACGTCAAAGGAAATTAGGGAAAAGCTGTGTTTCAAAAACAATTTGTATAATGAAGTAAGAAGTAAGGCAATCTGAACAACAATAATAGAAACAAACAAATGAAAAGCTATAGAAAGAGATAGCACCTTCAAATATTTCAATATCTCCTCCACGAAATCACAGCACCACCATGTAAGATTCTGCATAAGAAGTGTTAGAGGAGTTAGTTGCAGAAGCATTTTTAATCAGGGTTAACAGATACATTGGATAGCTGAAAAGAAACAGACTGAAGTAGCTGGGGACATTCAGGATGAAGACCTCAGAGAACAAGGGAAGACAAAAAGATGAAGGGAAGGAAGAGAAGGAAAACAAAAGAGGAGGAGTAGAAGAAGGAGAAGAAGAGGAAGAGAAATAGGAGGGGTAGGGAGAAGCAGCAGAAGAAGAAGAGAAGGGGAAGGGGAGGGAGGGGGAGGATCAGAAGAAGAATGAGAAAGAATATTTGATACTACTTCCATTTATAAGATATTGACAGATGTGAAAATAGCCTTTATGGAGCTGAGAACCTCACCTGATTTTATAGACAACACATGAACAAGAAAAACATTCATCAGAATTAATAGTCATCTAAGGTGACTGGCCTCAGAGAGATGCCACAGACGTTCATCCTAGACACTTGAAAAATAGAGACTCCTTTCTGGTTAGAAACAGGTCCTCTATCCTAATCATGGTGACTGGCTCAATCTGGGTAAAACTTCTTGGGAGAAAGATCCTATTAAAGACTCAATTTACATCTAAAAGTTGAATCTAGAACATCTAATATTTGACAGTAAAATCAGGCATGGGGACAGATAAAATCTGACTGAAAATCAAATGGAAAAACAAATAGAAAGAGCATAACTCACAAAATATATTAAAAGTCTTTAAAACTGAAGACATCATATGGTCAAATGAAGAATTAAATAGAAACATATTGTAAATAAGGTCAGTATAAATGTCCTAAAAACGTATGAGTACCTTACAAAAATGACAATCATATGATGCTTATGAAAGATACGATATGCCTGTAATGATGAAATAAGACTGAAAATAGAAAAAGAAAGTATAACACAAGTTCTAATCCAGTAACTCAAATACTTAAAGTTGGAAGCCCTTTACAGCCATAAAAGTAATTCACAATCCTGAAGAATCATTTTATGTGAGACTTCACTAATTTGACTACTAATATTTACTGTGTGAAATAGTGGCCTGTCACGAGAGGTCCCGTGCCATAGCTGGTGACAACGACAGCACGATGGACACAGTGCCCTTCCTTCTAAGCTCTGGAGTTGCAATTAAAGTGATTCCAGAGGAAAGAACGTGGGGAATTCATTACCCTGCTCAAAGTTAGGAAAAATCGACTACAGTGCTTGAACAGTAGTGAAATGTTGGAAGTTGAGTTGCTGTTTCCTGCCCAGGACCAAGGGCAATTGGAGTCACTGTCAGCTGTGAACAGAGTCCCCACATCTGGGAGAGCGGATTGGGCTGAGCAGGTTGAGGCCCAGGTCAGGAGTCTGGGCCAGGAGCTGAGGCTGACATGTGCACCAGGGAGAAGGGTTCAGAGGCTCAGCCAGGGTCCTGAGAGCACAGAGGGAACTGCGCATCCCACCGTAAAGACCCCAGCTGTGACCAGCTGCTGCACCGCACTCATTCTAACCGCGGATCAAGCCGGCTCACGTCCTCTTTCTTTCCTTTTCCTTGAATTGCTTATTTGATTGACTATATTCTTTTTAATATGCGTGCGCATAGATGTAACTGCACATGTAAATGTTCTCCTGTGGCTTCTATAACATTCCTTCTTCTCCAGTCTCATAGTCCCACATCAATAGCTGTTTCTAAGTGAGAACTAATTTTACCTGACTCTCATTTCAACAGTCGGATGTAATCTGCTTAGCTTATCTCTCATTTGCACTGATAAACTCTTCCTTTCTCTGTTTTTTATATTTTCTTTTGTATCCCACTTCCTCTTCCTCCTTTATCATGTTTTCTTGCTTTCTTTTTCCTCCCTTTAATGTAAATATCATTTAATTTTGTAGTATTTTATACTTCATTGCCATCCTATTAGAGGTCTTTATACTAGTACTTTATTACCTGATATTAGAAAGAGCTTGTTTTTCAGTTGTTGATGTGTCTGGTGTTTTGTTTCTCCTTGAAAAACAGTGTGAGTGGCTGGATGTAGGATACAGAACAAAGTAGACATATGCAACTACAGAAGCATCTGCACAACCCTAAGCTCATCACAAAGAGGGGCTCACCATACAGAGCCTCGTGGGGCAGTGGAGGAGACAATTGTCACATATGGTGCACAGTCCTCTACACATGGCCACAACAATGAGAAAACTGGGCAGCAGACACTCGCAAATGTTCCTAACGTCCCTCAAAACTGATACCATGGACACTAAAGCAAATGAAATTCCAAAGAATTTAAAAAAATATATCCTGAATGTTAGAGGATTAGAGACATCGAAGGGCAGATAAAAAACAAGCTGAATCAATTATTGAGATAACCAATGAACCCTATGGAAAACACCAATAAGAGCTGAAACAGGTCATTCGGGACAAAAGAGAGCACTTTAGTAAAGAGAGGGAGGTGATGAGAAAGCATCAAATGGAAATTGTGGAAATGAAACTTCAGGGACTCAAAGAAAAAAACTCAACAGTAAGCAAGATAAAGTGAAATGAAAAGATAGCAGGACTTGAAGACAATAGGGATTTACTTGAATATTTAATTGGCAGTAATAAAAAAAAACAAGAAATAATCAAAAGATTATCCTAAAGATTCTAAATTCAGCAGACTCGATGTTTTAATGTCATGTAACTGAGACTTGCTTCCAAGAAGAGTTTAACGTTCACATGTGTTGAATGTGGTTCATGTGTGTTGACTGTGGTTTCTTTAGTGCCTTCCTGTGTTCAGTCTTCCTGAACCATGTAGTATTAATAATCTCAAGGATATAATACACAGTGTGCTAGAACATTGTGATTCTTTGATGTGTAATCTGTCACTATGAAGGTTTGCTATCTGAGTGTAAATGTTGGGTAAGTTATCTCTGGACTTGTGTTGACCAATAAAATGGAAATTATGAGAATATTGTACTTGCAGTGATGTGATTAATAGATTAGCCTATTTAAATAAAGCAGTTGGAATGGTGTCACATAGTGAATTCTAACTAAGAATTAGATATTGTTTTAATACACGTTGCTTAGATGTTACATTGGTAACTGTCATTTCTAGAAATAATACAGATCTCTGCTGACCCACCGTTTTGTTCATTTCTGTGATAACTGTTCAGATAAAGTTTTTAAAGGAAGTGTCAATACTTACCATGACCACCTGAACAGAAAATTTTATCAGCTGAATTCATAAATATATAGAATATTGCTGTTGTGATCTTGGAAACATTGCTTATTATTTGTACTTACCAACACTCAGATTCACTGTTTTTAAGCCTGTATCACACCTCTCTTGCTCTTATTTCCACTTGAACTATATCTCTCAACTTCCTAGCATTATCTTTTATCATGCTCTTTTAAAAATCCTAAAAACCTCCACTTAGGTCAAACAATTCCAGGCAGAGTTAGAAACCCTAAGGTTCATTCCAAATGAAATTGCAAAACAATCCATAGAAGTTACCCACAGTTCTGTGCAAAAAAACTGCTCCAGGATTGGATCCTGCTCAGTCAGAATAATTATCATGGTTCCTTAGTGAGGCACACAAAGGACAGGAGTCTGCATATTTGACACTGGGGAGTTTTCCTCCCTGTCTCAGGAATGCAGCTTCCCCTGTTGTCTTGATGTCAACAGGTAAATCGATAGTTATTTTGCCGTTTATAACCACATCATTAAGAGCAACCATATCACATACCCTGGGGGACTTTAAAATTGAAATGTAACTCTTTCTGTAAAGCAGCTAGAATCAAACAAGATACATGATGAACTTACGATAACCTTTCCTCCTGAATTCGTCAGCAATGATTGACAATGAGAAAGTGTTCAATTTATGCTGTAAATTTTCTTTTTACATAATGACAATTTCAAGATAATTTGAGAGAAGTTATCTTCACTATTTTGTTAATTTTAAAAATTAAATGTGATTTGTTTGATAATATTTTAAAACAAAACACTAAAATTGCTATTGGTAAGACTTAGTTTTAAAGGAGATTAAAGAAGATTAAAGGAGATTAAAGAAAAATGGAAAGATAAATTTAAATAGTGTTGTCTTATGTAAACAGTGAGGTCTTATAGATAGTAATCTCCACCCACAAGCCCTGAAGCTATTCTTGAGCATAAATATAATGCCAGAATATTTTACATATATGATATTAATTGGAATACATATTCATTGGTTTCAGTTTTTCTTATTTTCATAATACAGGTAATAGTACTGCTTACCAGAGTTGTAATGAAAGAATTAATTCATCTTAGCCATTTGTTCTATATTATTCTGTACTATTTCTAGAAATGACGCTGGTACCAGTGTAACATCTAAGCAACATGTATTAAAACAATACCTAATTCTTAGTTAAAATTCACTATGTGACATTATCCCAAGTGTTTTATTTAAATTGGCTCATCTATTAATCACATCACTGTAAGTATAATAGACTCATAATTTCATTTTATTAGTCAACACAAGTCTAGAGATAACTTACCCAACATTTACACTCAGCTAGCGAACCTTTATAGTGTCTTCTTGTGGTTGTGAATGGTAAGTTTTTCCATAATTTCTTTGTCGCTGAAACTTGTTCTTCACATGCAGAAGACAGAAACCAAATCCACATATCTCACCATGTACTAAATGAAAGTCAAAGTGGATCCAAACTCTAAATATCAAAACAGGAACAATCCACTGAGAGATCACACAGGTAAAACTCCTGGGGATATTGGCAAAGGTTATTTCTTGTGCAACAGAACCTGATTTGTGCAAGAGATAACATCAACAATCAATAAACAGAATCATGTCAAATTAAACAATGTTTCTTCACAGCAAAAGAAACAACCAGCAGAGTGAAGAGGTACAGCCTGTAAAGTGGTGGATAAGTTTTGCCAGTTGGTTCTCAATTTGAATTGTAAAATCTGGACTATTTGAAGAAGTAAAAATACTAGACCTCCCTCCAAAAAAACCCAATCAAAAATAAGCTTATGCATGAAATGAACAGACACTTCAGGAGAGGTAGTGTAAATGGCCAATTAATACATAAAAATAGTTTAACATCCTTAGTAATAATAGAAATGCAAATTAAAACAACATCCGGTGCTGGGAATTTAGCTAAGCGGCATAAGCGCCTGCCTGGCAAGCGTGAGGTTGGAGTTCGATCCCTGGTACCAAAAACCAAACAAACAAAAAACATTGAGGACTCACTTTCCTAAGGAAATAGTGGTTATCCTCAATAAATAAAACAATAACAAATGCTGGCAAGGCTGTGGGGGAAAATTGACCCTCAACAACTGTTGTTGGGACTGTAAACTAGGAAAACCACTGAGGAAATCAGCGTCGTCTCATTTCATTTGACCCAGAAAGCCTCGCTCTAGGTATTTTTCTGAAAGAATTAAAGACATCATATTGCAGTGGCACATATCACTAATGTTTATAGCAGCACAATTCAGAATGGCACAACACTGGAAGCAACCTCTATGTTCCTCCATAGACGAATGCATGAGGAAATGCTGCATTTATACACAATGGATGAGTGGTTCCCAGGCAGGGCAGCATGGCAGAGGGCATCTCAGAGGAGCAGCTGTCCATGGCGTGCCGGCAGCAGGCAGTGGGCCGGCCTTCTTTCCTTTTTTATTCCATCCAGGTTAAAAGCACATGGCTTGGTCCCACACACATCAAGGTGTGTCTTCCCTTTGCCAGTTAAATCCGTCAGCCACACCCAGAACTACACTAAACCAATCAGCGTCACACACCCGTGATCCAGTCACTCCCAGTAGCACCAAAGATAACTGCATGAGACTTTGGGGAGACACTCAGATAAAAGCTATAACAAATGTGCTAAGTACATGCACCAACTGCCCACAAGGAATGCAGTTGGTATGTACTGCATACACCTACTAATGAAAAATAAAAACTGGAAAAGAAAAAAGAATTGAGAAAATGTTTTGTCAGTCAACTCATATTATAGCTGAAACTTAATTTTTAAATGATACATAATTGATGCATAATTATACATATCAATCTCAGCCATCACATTTTAATAGAATGAATTCATTTTGATATAACATTCATGTATGCATTTAACTGCTAACAGCATGCCAAACCATTCAATTTCTTAAATTCATTTTCAGGAAGGAATTCAGTGGAATGGTGAAGACATAGGCAAGTGAAAAAAATCACTATCTCTCTACCTCTTTGTTAAACAAAGATGAATGTAAGCTATTGTTCAATAAATATAAATATTTAAACTACACAATTGTAAGGAAAAATATATATATATATTTGGCAGCAACAGTAGAAAATAGCAATGTGGATCTTGTAAATAAAGAAAAATGTTTGTAATTATTAAAAGCAAGAAATTTAAATGGGAATACTTGGCGAAAATAAAATGAAACATAATACAATAAAGGCACTGCTTAGAAGCACTGAGGCCATGAGCTCCAAGAAGCATTACAGTCCCTGGAATAGGAATAGAAAACTTCAGATATAGACGTGTGTGTGTGTGTGTGACGTAAATTGACAGTGTTGGTTTTAAATACTGTAGAAGTATTTCCTCTCTGTATAACAGGATAGCTAATCTGTGGTCATTGTCTAGAGTTGAGTGTAAGAGCACCTGACAGTTACATTATAGACTCCATCCTGAGTTTAAGCCTCGAAGTTCCAAGGAGGTTAGAATGTTATCTTCTGATGTGTTTAGATTTGAAGAAATAGGAAGTTTAGATCTTGAATACATCTCTAAATCATAAAAGTTAAAAGAGCCTAAGGTTTCTTTGCTATTCAGAAAGATTTACATACACTTTAAAATATGAAATCCAGGACCCAGGATGTTTTCCAATTCATATGTAAAGAGCTCTCTGTCTCTTTCTGATTCTGTCTCTGTCTCTCTGTCTCTCTCCCTCTCTCCCTCTCTCTTGCTCTCCCTCTATCTCTCTCTCCCTTTCAATATTTACTGAGAGTAAATAACGACAACTTCTTTACCTCTATATTCTTTCTTGTGCATGTATAGAGAGAAGATCCTCTTTTCTCGTTTTGGTGCCAATGAAGTATTTGAAGTGACAGGAGTAGGACTTCTGTTTTATTGTGTGTTCCACATGGCTTTCAGTTTCTTACCCTGAGGCAAAGTCTGTAGCCAGAAGGGGTCAACATAGTACATACTTACTGGAAGATAATGTTATGGAATGAATAGTTGTTTTACTTCAGAATCTGTATATGGAAAGGCTGATCTCTGACATGATAGCGTTGGGACACAGAACTTCAGTATGTTCTTAGGCCGAGGGTGGTACCCTTAAGACTGGCATCAGTGCTGGTAGAGAAGACATACTTGACAGCCCCTTTCATAATCTGAAGACATGAAGAAAAGACACTTGTCTATGAAACAGGACACAGGTGCTAACCAGTGTCCAGATCTGTGAAAAATACGTCTCTCTTCTTTATAAGTCACTCAGACTCTGATAGTTTGTGAAAGCAGCCACCAAAAACTAAGGCAGGTAGTTAACAAGAAAATGACATGTTATTGAAAACTTTCCTTTGTGTATTCAGGATCAAATTAAGGATGATTTTTGTTTTACAAAAAATCCTAGGGCCGGGAATATAGCTCAGCAGCACGACTCCTGCCTAGCAAGTATGAGGTTGTGGGATCAATTCTCAGTACCAAAAAAATAAAATAAAATACAATGATAAAATAAAATAAAATCCCTGGAACCAGATGACGCCACGGACCCTGATAGGACACAATGAAACTAATGTTTCTTATACTGGAAACACTGAGAACTGAATCCACCTCTGGGTGTAGGAGGCAATGTCCGTTGTCAGAGTGAGGTGTTATTAGGAAAATGCAGGGAGCCCTGGGGAATGACCAGGTCCCTTTCGCCTCCTCCAACCTTCGTCCTTGGTTAATTAAATATATTCAGATCCTACCCCAAAGCCAGCCACAAGAGCAAACATACGCTTCCACGGGCCCTGCTCTCCTGCAGAGACCACTGCAGAGAGGGCACGTTTGAAGCTGAGCGATCACATCCAACAGGAGCAGCTTTCTGAGGAAAGAGAGGGACATTTGTATCAATTTGTACCACTCAGTGCTCCAAAGATTTTTGAGATAGCACCGTTTCAAGTTAGCGGAGAGGGTGCTGGAAAATGTTTCCAGTCATATAGAGAAAAGATAAGTTCAAAAAGTCACATTTTAAATCCTCAGAAAGGAAAACAGATTTATACTCTTTAGCATTAGGTTGAGAAAGTGCAAGAGCAGTGAATCCAAAAGTATATGTCCATTAAACTATACCTTAGGTAGGAAAAAATAAGAGAAATAATAGCAATCAGCACATATCTATCTGTCGATTTGATAAGAAATCTAAAGTTCCATAAAAGCTTATTATTCCAACATATTTTGTACGACCCAAAGAAAAAGATACAGGGAGCAGTGGATGGAAGTGCAGAAATAAGAGTGTTTTCTGATTTTCATCGAGATTTGTAGAGGAGTACAAATGCAGACATGCACATTCACAGAGGTGAAAAAACGTCACCCTAACTCCTCCTAGAAGTGAAGTGGAATGTATTTAGGTCATACATTTATAAGTGACTTGTGGGGAAAGATAAGACCTTTGAGGCAGTTGTTAGGCAGCAAGTCCATAACAGAACAAGCTGGAATTTGTTTGCACGAGAAATGAGCAAGAGCTTGTTGAGTGAGGCAGCAGGGATAGGAGGAAAAGGGAGAGATGTCCAAGATGGCAGCCCCCAGCGTCCAGGAGAAGGAAAGGCGTGAGTACGGCAGAGTGTGTCCTCAGCCCCATGCCTGGAGACACAGCCCTGGAGAAGTCTGGGGCTGGCAAATGGCCACATGCAGCATGGCCCTGTGTCCCTGGAGCACCTCAGAGGGAGGGGACGGCAACGACACCCTCAGGGCTGTGCTGCAGAGGTGGTGGGTAAACAAAGCCTCCATTAGCATGCCTAAGTGCTAAGAGGTTGTAGGTAGCATCAAAGTGATTGGCCGCAGGGCTCTCATTATTCTATATGATGAACACCCTCTACAGAAAGGAGCCAGAATAAAATAAGCCAATAAAAAGAATAGGAAAATAGCAGTTTAAATCTTAAAACTTTTGTGTCGAAATTTCAATGTGAATGTGTTTGAATTTGTTGTGTAGAGACTCAGCAAAAGGAGGATGGATTCCAATGTGAAAAGTGGCTCAGATTAAAAGGTATAGAGCACCCGACAGAAGTAGTTCGTTACTCAAGAAAAGACTGCGCCAGTCGTGGACCAACCCAGCCGGCCCCAGTGGCAGTCAGGGAAGCTGGTGTAGCAGCCAGCAGTGTAATGGGGAGGAGTCTCACGCTGGCTGAACGGCTGAAGGTTGAAGTTTCCTTCCAGTTTACCTGAGATCGGTGTACACCTGCTAAAAAAAATGAAGTTTAAAACAGTATCAGAGACTAAATGTGAGTAGAAGAGTCAGACTGTTTCTTACATAATTTCTGTTGAGGATTAGCCCCTGTAAATTTCATATCCTTCATGAATTATACTACACTGACAGGCTGGACTGTACATATGTATCAATACTACAGAGAGCATAACTGAACTCTGATGAGACGTGAGAACACAAAATGTACAGTCCTGAGCATTGGCTGAAATGTCTACGAGGTGTTTGGACATCAGTGAAGTGCACAGTTTATCAATACGGAAGTTCAATTGACTTCCACGAAATATTCTCAAAACTACCTGGATTCTACACTTTTCGAATTTAATGAAAACCAATTCACTTTGTTTTAGAATTTTCTTGTATTGATTTTTATTTTTTATTATGTCACAGGATTCTAAAATAAACTGTCAGTTATGTTTTACATGTATTTTAGTATATCATTAAACTTACCAAGCAGAATTTACGGCTCTATGTTAATTTCATCATCACCCTGGGTCTCAAACTTTACCTATTAATAAATGCTCAATTTGGTCGGATGCCATGAGGCTATGAAAGCATGGTAAAACCTACAATTGTCTGTAACTATAAATTTGATTTCAATTCCCGTAAAAGGGTGAAAGTGGTAAACCTTTATTCCAGTACAAAGTTATCTATACCAAAATTATAATTTCTTAGAAAAATAACCGCTGTGTAAATGTGTTACATTCAACTGTGTTGCACCTTTAAAATGAACAGGGATGGCAGTTAATCTAAAGGGTTTCTTACTTAATTTACATTTTAAAGATTTTTAATTAATTCATTAACATTCCATAATAAAATTATAGTCATTTTGACATTTTAAAATAACAAGCATTATTAAAACACACAAGTAAGTGATAATGATGAAATAAAACAAATTAGGAAAAGTAAACACTTTTAATCTATTACAAAAATATGGTTTATAATATTAAAGCTAAATTTACTGGAATTGTATACTCATTTCAGTACTTATAAGTCCCAAGGAATATGAGATATAAAAGATAAGGATAAGGGCCTTCAAGGAACGCAGCGGCCTCAGGTGTTTACTGTCAGTAAAGAAAGATGAAAACATTTGATCATCAGAATCACATCTGCTCTCTGTTGATGTGAGTCTTATATAAGAAAGTGAAAAATTATACAGACTCTTTGTATTTTAGCTCAAATTGGTAGATAGATGTTATTCACTGAGGTTCAAGTAGGAAGAAAGGTAAGGGTGAGTTTAGTTTGGGGCATTTGGATTCTTAAGATGCTTTTGAGGTAGTCAAGCAGACATCCTACAAAAGTGAACATTTGTCAGTTTGGGGACGCAATAAGATAAAATCATTTTGGCAGACAGTTTGCTAATGTATGATAGTAATAATAATACCCATACAATGAAATCAGTAATGATGCCCTTTGGGATATATCCTTGAGTACATTGTAAAAATGCTTGCACAAAAACCTTG
>PVJX010041299.1:0-14741 GCA_004027295.1 Dolichotis patagonum
ATACATGCTCAATTGTATACATGTACATTTATACATTTATGCATGCTCAATATATGATTGACTGGGGATAAATAATGAATAAGACATAACTGCTATCATTAAGAAACAAAGTTACATAAAAGTACACAAGCCACATAAAATAAGGTCAATAAATTATAGATGGCATGATGGAAATATGAGTTGGCTATAATGGAGTTTTTTAAGAGTAGAAGGACTTTCTATCAATTTGGATTATAAGAAGAAAGGATGGAGAGTTTTAATAGGGAAAGATATTTGAATTATTTTGGAAGACATACAAAGGTTTAATATATTGACTTTGAGGTAGAATATTCTACACAGAAGGATCAATAAGAATTATGAAAATTCATACATAATGTAATTTATTTGAAAACTAAATTTATGGTCAACATTACAAAATCAGGTCTATAAGTGTCATTAAGGATACTGTAAGAAAAATATTGCGGGTTCTGGAATCCCATAACAAAATTTGGACTTTGTTATTTGGGTCTTTTATTATTTGAGTTGCTAGTCAGGAATATGTACTATGCAGGAATTTGACCAGATCTCATTTACCTTTATGAAATTTCATTCTGTCAGAGGAACATTGGACAGATTAAGGTCTTCGAGTTTGACAACAAAGAAATTCATCTGTATTTCTTCTGAGAAGTGTCTGTTTAATCAAGTTCCATACTTTTTTTGAATCTTTTATTTTGGGGAAAGTCTAATTTTTTTAGGTCTTTATATATCCTTGATTATTAGTCCTCTGGCTGTCAAATTTTTTTTCCCATTTTGTAGATTCTTTTCATTTTGCTGTTTGTTCCTTTGCTGTGCAGAAGCTTTTTATGAGGCCATTTGTTGATTCTTAGTATTATTTCTTGTATTATTGGGGCTTTGTTCAGACAGTGCAGTCTGTATAAATACTTTGAAGGTAAAGATACACACTGTGATAACTATTGCTATTTTATTTTATTTGGTTATGAAATTTTTAAAAAAGGAATAAAATTGTGGAAAAAGTCCTCAGTTTGAGGACTTTATAACAATTTACATGTGAGATAAAAAAGGACATAAATTAAAAGGGATGAGATGAATCTAAGAGGAAAACTACAAGCTCAGTTTTGGGTAGGTTTAGGCAGAAATGAATATTGGGTTTCCAAGAAGAAATATGTGCCAGGATGTGGAATCAAGAGAAAGCTCTTGGATTAGAATTGTGTGGCCTTGGAATCTATTACCATGTGAATAATAACTGAATCCAGAGATATGGATGAGATCATTTAGTGAGGGTGAAGCAGTAGAGAAAGGGAAAGAGAGAGAGAGACAGAGAGAGAGAGAGAGAGAGAGAGAGAGAGAGAGAGAGAGAGAGAGAGATGGGGGCAGATTTTCATCCATATCTAGTACATGAGTTGTTGCTACATGGACATTAGATACTTGTGGAACTGACTTTTTAAGTATAATTTATGATCACTCAAATATTATTTGCAGGCAAATTGTGATCCTAGAAAAACTCATGTATGATTCAGTAAGTGATTCTTTTTCTTAAGATACTTAACTGAATAATCACATGAATTAGTATGTAGTTTGATTTAGGATTAAAGTTCTTATATGGAAATGTAGCATGGAAATTTTGCCTCTGTCTTTAAGCAATTTCACTGAGTTTAATTCATGGATGTTGTACTTTCTTGCCCTGCAAATTGTGAGCAAGATATTTTCAGGATAGGATTGAGAGCATAAAGTATACAAGGAGGTGAGGAACACTTATTAACTTATAAAATGTGAGACCTGGAAATGTCTTCAGGTATCATTTGATTACAGTTTTTTTGAAATTTATTTTTTTGGTAGGATCTCATTTTCTCCAAAACAATTAGTATGCAAAATCTTAATATGCACTACTGATAAAGTGTGTATTTCAATTACTTTAAATTTATTTTATAAATTCAAATTTATAGCTGATATATTTTGAGCTTAGTAGAAAAGTAAGTTTATTTTGATAAACACAAGTTGCTAAAAATTTAAACTTGTTTGTTAGAGATGACAGTCACATTTATGTTAGTTTTAGAATCCAGTTTATTTCATTTTTGTTTTTGTTGTATTGTTCCAGGAAAATCATGAGTCATACAATTTTTTGTAAATTGTAACTTGTTAAAAATAAATCAGTTTGGAATCTTAGGACACTGATCAAATAGACTATCTATTCCTTAGAAATTGTTCCCTCAACTGATATGTAGTGACTTTTTTACCTCTTCTGATCATTTTTGGCTTGAAGTTCACTTTCTCTGAAAAAAAGCTTAGCTAGCATCGAGGATTATTTTTCATCTTTTAATATTTAACCTGTAATTTTTTAAAGTTAATGTGTTTCTTGTATACAGCATAGCATTGGATTTTGTTTCTAGATCCATTCCTCCAATCTGTGTGTATTCAATAGGGAATTGAAAATGTTCTCAATGTAAGTTATTACTGAAAGGTATTGGCTTATTCTGTCATTTCCTTTTTCCTTTTGCTGTTTCCCTTTTCTACTTAAGCACTCTTTTTTCTTGCATTCATTCTATTAGACACTTTGGCTTTGTTATCTTCTTTGTTTCTTTCTAGGATATTCTTGAGAAATTTTTGCAGTGCTGTTTTGTGGTCATGGATTTCCTTAGGTGCTCTCTGTCGTGGAAATATCTTATTTCTCCATCTATCTTGAAAAGACAGCTTTGTAAGATATATCAGTCTACACTGGAAATTTTTTTCTTTTAGGATTTAAAACATTTATTTCAAGTTTTATTGACCCTTAAGGTTTGTTTTCAGAAAACATCTGTAATTCTAATAGGTTTAACTTTGTAAGTGATTTTTGTTTGTTTTCTCTAAAAGGCTTTAAGATTTGATTCTTATATGAAACTTTGGGGATATTGATTCAGAAATACTGTGTTGTTGGCAGGTTTTGTTATGGTCATGGCTATTTGGGGTTTTATATGCCTTATTTATCCTTATGTTAAATCTTTTCTTCATATTTGGGAAGTTTCCTGCCATTATTTCTGTAATTTTCATGCCATTTTTGCTGTGTTTTGATTTTTCACTAACTCTAGTTAATCTTAGTTTAGTCTTCTTTGCATCACCTTGAAACTGTTGGATTCATTTGTCATTTTCTTTAGTGTCTTTCCAAGGTACTTCTGCATAGTAATTTGTCATCAGTGTCAACCCTGTCTTTTAGTGCTGACACTCTCTTGTCATATTTTTCACTTACTTTGCTCATGCTTCTTTCAGTTTTTTTTAAAAAAAACTTTTAGTTTATTAGTACAAAATTGTTATTTTTTTGTGGAAAATTGGTTCATGTACATAACACATTTTAATCCCTTTTCTCATTCCCTTTTCCTTTCCTCTCCCTCCACTTCACCTAGCCCTTGATACCTTCCTTGATACTGTACATGTTGCTGTGCATAATGTAGGGAGAGAGATAATTCTCAAGAGGGGAGAGGACTAAGAGATGAAGGGGAGTGAGAGGGAGGGAAGTGATAAACGGTGAGAAAAAAACTTTGGATGTGTTTATGTACACGTACCATTCGATATTTTTAATAGAAATTTTAATCTCTGGAATTTCTGTTTGGTACATTTTATAGTCCCAAATTCATTCTTAATCTGCCTGTTCAAGTTTTATACCATTGTTTTTCTTTTCCTTTTCTTTCTCTCTCTCTCTTTTTCTTTTAGTTCATTTAGTTTTATCAGCACCTTTTGTAAACTTGGTGATGATTTTATTAGACCCACTATCATTTAGTTATAGCATACCATTTTTTTTTAACTCACTAAGCACCTTATTGATCTTCTTTTTATCTTCTCTGAAATCTCTCAAATAATTTGGCTATCTTGAATTTGGTTTCCTCTTTCTGCCTCATGGATGAGTTTGTGTAGTTGGGATTTCTTAGAGGCATTTCTTTTTGCCTTGTCTTCTCATGTTTCTCTTGTTAATTTTGCATGTTTTTGTTTTCTGGGGGTGCTAAGCTTTGTAGGTTGACTATAATGGAAAGCTTTGTTGCCAGCATGGAGACCTAGTTAGGTAGTGTCTGCTTTTCAGTGTTTTATTCTGGGTATGCCTAACTATAGTTCTTTGCTTCTGTCCCAAATCTAATCATATCTTGTTTTGATATCTTATTTGTCTGACATTAATAGTTACCCATCTTTCCTTTGGTTAGTGTTAGTGTAGTGTACATTGTCTATTGTTTTATTTATAACCTGTTACTCTTTAAAGTTGAGCTCTTGACAAAAACATTTAAAATTTTTAGACTCTAATATTTTAATTTTAGTTAATGTATTTAGACAATTAACACTACAAATAATGATTTATGTCATTGAGTTAATGTGTAGCATTCTTGTAATTTTCTACTAACTGAATTTTCTTTGGTTTTCCATTTTTTCTTATTTCACATTTCTAGTGGTTTTAATTATTTCATGATCCAATTTTATCTTTTTCCTCAGCATATCCTTCAATTTGGGTTTTAGTGGTTGCTGTGGAGTTTACAATATACATTCTAAACCACTGTATTTCCCCTTTAACACTATTCTTTTTCCATAATTGTAGGTGCTTTGTAAGAAATTATTCCAAATTTTGTTTCTTCCAATTCTTGGTATGATATTGTTAATTACTCTACTTATCCATCTTCTATAGTCAGTCAATGTAATTCAACATTTATTACTTTAAGTAGCAAACTGTATTTTAGATCAATTATTAATAAGAAAAATACAAAGTATTTTATCTTCAGTTACTCCTTTCCTCATGGTCCTTCTAATTTAGATCGAAGTTTATAAGGAGACTCTTCTCAGATTCTTACCCTGACAGCATTGTTAGTTTCTAAATAGAAAGGAACCTAATGAAGCCCCAGGATTTAGTTTTCCATTTTCAAGCTAGTCCACTGAGTTTCAATGATTTCAACAAAATTACTGTTTAAAGATATCACCATTGAGTGGCTTCAGCAACTTTTGTTTCAGGTAAGAATATAACAGTTACTGTATATCTTTGTATCTTCAGATTTTGGAATATCTTGAAATCTTAATTCTCAGATGGTCCAAGAAAAATGAATTTTTTTATTTTTCTTCACTATTTCTTGTTGTAAAGAATGAATTAATGACTTAAATGTACTTTGAATATAAGCTGTCATTGATATGTTGAAAATTGAAAATTTTGCATTCTGATTAATTTTATAGAAAAAAACTTGTCTTGGAAGACAAAGGAAAAAATTTGAATCTTCTAAACTTCTCTATGATTGTATATGTACTTCCATACTTTGAGGAGAAAGATTAGTGTGATAGAATGATCACAAGGTCATTTACACTTGTCATTTTTCATGTTTTGATAGTGAAGCAGAACAGAAAATTATTAGACTGGATTTTATAATTTTTTATTCTGTTTTGGTCACTTTATCACAGAAGCATGGATCATTTCTAATTTGAGTATTATTTTAAAAAATTGTATAGTTTTCCAGGAGCATTTATCATTTGTGTTCATGAATAAAGATGATAAACCTTTAAAAGTAGGCAGACTGTAAATGCCAGGCTAAGAAACTTGACCTTTATTTGAAAGCAAATGGGTGGCACTAATGAATTTTGAGCAGAGTATATAATTTGAATTCTACTTCAGAAATAGTATTTAACAAATATGTGTTAAATGGGATAGAATATCAAGAAACTCATTTAAGAGGTTGTCAAAATGATAAAATTTGTTTTTTACACTTGTACAGTTCATTATGGATTATTAAATATGTTCATTTATATTAACTTATTTCTTTAGATTGCATTGTGATCCAGGAAGTCCACAGTTTTACTTTACATTTTGAAAGTTAGACACTGCATATGAGTAAGTTGTACAATATGCTTTGTATTAGTCAGTTTTCCTGTAGCTGAGACACAATACACCATACCCATCATTTAATGGAGGAACATTTAATATGGCTTATGGTGTTAGGGGATTCAGTTAATAGTTATATGGCTCCAAAGCAGAAACATTTTGGCTAACTGATGTGGAGAAAAAGTTCCTTAGTTCAGAGCAGCCAGAAACAGAGCAGAGGAAAAGCGTCAAAGAAGGGGGAAGGAATCAACTGTAGTTCCCAAGACTATTCCTTCATGTTCCATGCAGACACTCTCAGAAAAGTGCTTAACTAATCCTCTTGATGGCTTCAAAGCTAGTGAAGTTGGAAATCCACCTTATTCATCATGAGACTTAACCATGCAGTTCATACATTTCACTCTTCCTGTTCTATCATGCAGCTTTGCATGAAGACAAAAATATAATCCAATGTTCTTATAAATATAGAGTTTATAAAGCACTTTTTTATAACAATATTAAGCTTATAATGATATATTTGAAAATAAGCAATCTATACAAAATCCAAACAAATAAAGGTACATGGTAAAAGCAAATAAATAAGGGGATGTGGTAAAAGTAATTAAAATGTATTTCATCTAGAGCTCTTATTACAGCATTACTGCCCTGTGTAGTGCTTATTAAATCCCTAATTTCTGGGTGAGGAAATAGAATTTTAAAGAGATAGAGTCATATAACTTTTCAAAAGGCATAGCTGAAATGTGGACCTGGGTCTGTTTGATATTATATTGTTTGCTGTGAATGGCTGAGGTGATATATCCTTTTGACATTGCTTATACTGTTTAGTCTCTTTTTTAATGAAAGAGACTATAAGAATAAATGTGTGTTGAACATGTTAGTGTGATATCCATATTCATTTCCATCCCCACTGTGGGGAACCCCATCAGCAGACTGTTTTCATCTGTCAACAATGTCATAGTCTGTCTCAGCTTCAGAGTTCTGCCTCAAAAACCCAACACAGTTGTACCAAACCTAAATTCTTCCTCAGCCAAATGTTTCCTCCTTTTCCTTCCTTTTACACGTGTTGATCCTTAATAAATGTCTTGTTCTCAAACCACAGCTTGACAACTGCTTCTGAAGGACCTACTTTGTTATAGTTAGTACTAGAAATAGTTTAAGCAAGCAAGCAAACAACTGGTAGTGATTTGGGAGTTGGATCAATAACCATGTCTTCCTCAGTGAAGTCATCATCAATCACTGTGGGTAAACCATAGACAACCTTTGCTACAAGATGATAATATGGCTCTCAACAGTGATGATTGCGCTGGTGTGACAACAGAACAAAATATGCTTTGACTATAATATATTGAGCTTTTGTGAGCTATGGAGGAAATATTAAGCATAAGGCTAATGTTACTGATATGTTGCAGAAAGATAATAAAATCTGAAATTGAGTAACATGTTATTGACAGCCAGAAGTTCTATTTGCATCACTAAAGCACTTATTTTCATCTGCAAAAGAGTAGACAAATCCAAGCACTGATCCTAGGACATCAGAAGGGATCTTTCTTAAAAGACAGTTAAATGCCCAGCCATGGTGGGTTTCTTAGGGCAAGATAAGAGACCCAATTAAGAAAACCCAAAACCCTGGGCAATATTTTTGTGAGAAAAAATATTTTGATACCTTAAAAATCTCTGAACCTTCTGAGCCTGCATAAAAAGTTCACTTTTCCAATGAAGAGTCACAGTTCTTTGAGGAATCTAATTCTAGGAAAATGTTTTGTGTGTGATTTTTGAGATTTGACTCAAGGCAGTTACAAACCTTTTATTGTTAGGGCTCTGGAAAGAGTTTCCCTACCCATCTCACATGTGTTGCTTAGCTACTGTATCAGTCTTTTAGGTGAGAGTCACAATAAAAAATAAGCCATACTTATATTCACAGGTGCTTCCAACAAGACTCTTTTGGGTGGGGGTTTGTTGGGAGAGGGCTTTGACTGAGGCAATTTATTCATTTTCTCTAAGTACTTGTCTATTCTTAGCACTTCCTGTCTTCCTAACTCTGGCCTGTCTTCCATAAATATGTGAAAAGCTTTAGTTCAGGTCTCCTTGGCAATGAGATAATTTCTTATCCCACATTTACACATCAACTTGACATTCCATCCATTCCATTGTGGAAAGAAATTAAATACTGAAGTGCCAGTGCCTCTTTATGAATAGTGTTGATTTTTACTTGCTGTTTGGCTCATTGCTGTAATTGATCAACTTGATAGTTAATTGCAGACAAAATTGGCACAGTGAGCAGTGTGTTCTATTACACACAGTAATTCTCAAAGAATAAAAGCATCCTGTGGGGGCATGTTTCTAATGAGTCCTTCTTAGTGTGTGCTAGTGAATTCTTTACAGAAATTTTTAATACAAAGACAACCATTGGTCTTTCTCCTTAGCATTTGACTTCACAGCCAACTCTTCTGGGTCAAATTAAAAATCCCTAGAACAGAGTAGATGAGCAGTTGCAAAGGTCTTACTTAACTGCACAAAAATGAAATCAAAGGAGGCCCAGAACAGTGTCCCAAATCAAAAGTCTCACATGCATCTGATAACCTTGGGATGGTTTTCATCTAAAACCTATTGACTAAAGATAATCCATAACTCCAAAGGACAGAATCTAAAATGCCATAGCAACTATACTAAGTAGTTTCTCTCACATTCCTCAAAGGAACCAATAGTATTTTACTTAGGTAATGCTTGCTGGGGTAGGGGGAGTCATAGATATTTGAGATCTATTCTATATAGGATTAAAATTAATACTGATATCCAAAGAGCAAGACATCTTCATTTTGGAGCTAGGGCATATGACATCTAGATAATAAGTCATGTTTGGAAAAGTTTTGAATGAAATTATGTCTAATGGGTCCACTCAACTATCCAGTTCTAAACTTCTCAGTTCTCAAACTTAGTCTGCAGTAGGGAGCAAAATTCCTACCAATATTAATTAGGTCCCTAGCCTCTGAGTTAATAAATATCACAGTGGGGATGTCCAAGTGAAAGCCTATGAAATTCTCTCACTACTGGACCCAATAGTAAATAAAAATAATATTGCATCTTAGATAATGATAGAAAGTAGATATTCATGCTTGTAACAATTCAGAGAATGATGAAAATGTTATGTGCATGTAGATATATGCCAAAATGAACACCACTAGTTTGTGTAACATGAACTAGTTTTAAAAGACAAATTCAATGGCAATTGTATTCACTTTACTTAAGCCCAATTCACTTGACTCCTGTAGGAACAGATCTTGAAAGGTAACAGTAGACCATTGCAAACACAACTAAGCAATAGTCAAAAGTCTAGCTGCTGGGAAAATATACTATCTTTGATAGAGCAATCAATATGGCTTTAAACTTCATCTCAGCATGTGCTTCTGAAGAAGCCAAATTTGGAGTTAAAAAATTCAGCTTCTTTGGTAACTTCTAGATACTAAAACCAATGTGCACACCCTCCCTCATACACACATACACATCCTGGCTTTTTATATTTAAGGGCTGATTATTCATACCCAGATTATTGGCTTTGTTACTTATGAGATACATTCAGTATCAGTACTAAGTTGTCAATAAAATGCAAACCTTAACCAATTTATAGGATATTGAATGCATCCTATTTTTGTTTCAATGTTTTTTGTTAAGCTTATATGTATATTACATTATTATTGAATTTCTTCTCTTTAGAATGGTAAGGAAAAAGTATGTTAACACAAGGTGCTTCCTGTACTTTGGGAGCCAGAGAAAAACCAAATACTCAACTGTACTGTAGAGTGCTGTATTGAGGGGCCTTGGATGAGAACCAGAAGTGCACACATGTGTTAATCATCAGGGAATTTGCCATCTCTCTCATAACTCTCTGAATGAACATATGAACTATAAGCTTGGTGGACAACTTGTATTTAATCTTTAGTCAGAGCTACTATGCCACCACAATATCTAAAGAAGTATGCAACTTTTAAACTGTAGAATAACTGCATATTTTCCAAAATTTATCAGTTTGGATTTTTATATCTTTACTTAGCATATTTCTGAAGATTTTCTTTTGAATGTTTGCTCATTTTGCTGCCATAACAACAGTGGCCATGATTGTTGTATTTTTTTTTTTTTCTTTTTCATCTGTTTCCCTAAATACAGGCCCTCAAATGAAGCACCACTTTGGGACTGAAATTCTCTGATGATCCCTTAGTTGTTATTGCATTAATCAGAGAAGTGTGTTTCCCTTGATTCATTCACCCAGAGATGACACTTTTTTAGTTTATGTAAAGGCATTTTATGTACTAACAGTGATTGGCCTTTAGTTGGCTCAAGTAAACAACTTGCTAGTTAATATTACTCTTTTTAATAATAGAAAAAACTAGGCATTTATAATTTCTAACTCAAGATAATTTTCTTTCAATGAGCAGTATCTTAGAAATATAATTTTATCACACACACATGTTGCCATAAGGACTCTCCTGCAGGTAACCAGTACCTGTGAGGAGAAGCAGCCAGCCCAGGCCCTACTTGCACGCAGGCCACCACTGGGACTCTCCTATAGGTAGCCAGTGTGAGCCAGGAGAACCAGCCAGCCACACCTTAGAGAAGCCATGAATTCTGAACGAGCTCAACCCACACTTGACCACCTCCTGGGGAAATGGGATGAGGAGAAACCCAGGTGCTTGACCCATTTTGCTACACTGTGGATGGGTAGCCATTGTGGCAACACCTGGGACCCCAAAACCCATTTATTTGGAAGAACCTAGGAAAATGTCAAGATGAAGGAGCAAAAGGCAATCTCTGGCCCTCAGCCCAAATAGAACAAGTCCAGGAGATGTGGACGAGGAAGAAGATGAAAGTTTCTCACAGGACATTTCTGGGATGGTGGCAATTGAATTAAAAAACTACTTCATGAGACTATAAAAGAAATCAGATCAAAAATAATATCTCAGGTAAAAGAAAGAAATGACAAATATAATAAAATGGTTGTTGAGCATATCTAAAGAAGAAACAGATTTTTAAAAAAAGAGGAGCATAGGAAAATGAGCGAAACCTAGCATGAACAATACAAAGAATTGTAATGCATAAAACAGACTCAGAGAGATATTCAGGAAATTAAAAACTCCATTGAAGGCTGCAAAAACCACTTGAAAGAAACTGAAGATAGACTTTCAGACCTTGAAGGCAGAATGTCAGCTAGCAATTACAAAAGGAAAGATATTTTAAAAATGACAAGGAACCAGGAAATAATTCAAGGAGTGCAAGATGACACAAAAAATAAGTGATAGGTGTAAGTGAAAAAGAAGGGATCAACACAAGAGACATAAGGAGAATATTTACAGAATAGCAGAACTTCACAAGCATGTGGTAAGTATCTGACATACAGATAAGTGATACAAATAGAACTCCAACTAGCCATAACCAAAACAAATCAAAACCCAGACATAATAATCAAGATCCCAGAAATTCAGTACAAGTACAGAATATTAACAGCCTACTTTGTGACACTGTTAAAGGCTATTAGAGAAAAGAAGGCTGTTAGAGAAAAGAAACAGATCATCTATAAAGGAAAGCATGTCAGAATCATGACAGACTTCTCAATACAAACCATCAAGTCAAGAAAAGCTTGGGAAGTGAGCAAGGCCAAGAATCCACCCCTGGGCCCTGACTGCACATGCTCCAGCAGAATCCCAGTGCACATGGGGCAAACATGGAACTCTGCTCGCAAGCAGTAAGACCACACCCTGTGTCTGAGGCCAGCCCCAAGACACACAAGAGGGAACAGCAGGCCTAACCAGACTATACTCAGCAAACTCCAGGCAGCAAGCAGGGCCCACAATCCACCCCTGGGCCCCGACCATGCACTCTGGTGGAATCCCAGCATGCATGGGGCAAATTTGGAACTCTGCTTCTAGGCAGTTAAGACCACACCTTGAGTCTGAAACCACTCCAAGACCCATGAGAAGGGCCAGCAGGGCTAACTGGACTATGCTCAGTGAACCCCAAGCAGCAAGCAGGTCCCAGAATCCACCGCTGGGCAGTGACCATGTGTGCCCCTGCAGAATCCCAGTGCACTGGGGATACTTGAAATTCTGCTGAGAGAGGAACCTTGGATGACAGCAGATTGTCTGTACTAGCTTGAAGGGAGATTAAGTGACTGCTTCACCAAAACAGAATATCTCAGGTGGCTCCTGTCAGTGATATGAGTATTTCCCTAAAGTAGAGTTGTACAGTGTGTAAATAAGGCCAGTAATAAAGCTTCTTCCAACTAACTCTAAGACCTTGGTAAGTCTGACAAGAGTGAGGGTGAATCCTTCCTACACACAAAAAACATCAGGCAGAGTGAGGAGTGTGCTGAGAAGGACTCCACCAACTTGAAGAAAATCAAAAGGGCTTATGAGACACACAGGCACACAGTAGGGACTCAGTAGGGCCTCAGCCAACACAAACACTATAGACAGGGAGATTGGATGACATGGAATAACCTGAAGAGAAAGTAATAGCAGGAACTAAAAGTTAACCTACATCAATACTGCTAGGCTTGTCAGCCCAGGAAGAATATAGGACTCACCCAACAGGCCCTGCAGCAGGAAGTCAGGTGACTGGCCCACCTATTCATTGTGGGACCCAGCAACTGGATAAACATCAACCTTACAGTAGGACACCAAGATACACAGTACCAAAAGTTAATATTAGTGGGTTTGAAGGACCAAACACTAACTTGAAGGGGAAAATAGCAAAATGAAAAAGCAAAATGAAATCTCAAACATCTAGTCCACCAGGAGCAAGCACAAGAAACAATGAATTAGAGGACTCAAAAGTAACACACTGGAAATCTCTGAAAAGTTAGCCAGTGAAATAAAAAACAACTCCATGGGGCCATAGAGGAAATCAAATTTGAATTACTCTCCCATGTAAAGATAGAAGTAACAACCTTAGTAAAGGAGTTGCTGAGTGCAGCTAAAGAAGAAATAGAGAAAAAAGTACATGAACAAGGAAAACTGATTGAAACCTTGAATGAACAATATAGAAAACAAGCAGAATTCATAAAGCAAACTGAAAGAGACATCCAATAAATAAAAAATTCTATTCAAAGCATGCAAAACCATTTAAATGAAGCTGAGGGTAGGATTTTGGACCTTGAGGACAGGATCGCAATTAGTGGTCATGAAACGATAGAACTTTTAAAAATAATGAAAAAGCATGAAATGACAATACAGAAGCTTTAAGTGATGCCAAGAGCAACAATATAATGTTAATATGCATTAGTGAAGATGCTGGAGTCAATACAAACAACATATCTAAAATATTCACAGATATAATAAGAGAAAATTTTGCAAACATGGGGAAAAATCTGATATGCAGATAAGTGAGGCATATAGAATGCCAAACAGTCACAACCAACATAAATCTACACTGAGACACATAATAATTAAGATCTCAGACATACAACATAAAAACAGAATACTAAAACCTGTTAGAGAAAAGACACAAATCACCTAGAGAGGAAAGCCCATTAGAATCACAGCAACTTCTCAGCACAAGCCCTCAAGTTAAGACGTACTTAGAGTGAGATATTTCATGCCTTTAAAGAAAACAACTTTCAATCTAGACTGATGTATCCAGCAAAACTTTCATTCAAATTTAATGGAGAAACAAGATACTTCCATGAAAAAGAACAACTGAAGAAATTCAAGTCCACAAAACCAATCCTAGAAACAGTATTGAAAGACATACTAGACATAGATAAAAATGACCACAATCCCCAGAACAACAGAAAGAAACCACCAGGTAAGACAAGCAATTAAATAAAGAGGGAAAAGCACACAGCAAACAATTGGAACATAACATGGCAAAGTTCAAACAGTACATATCAGTGATATCCATACATGTAAATGGCCTCAATTCACCTATCAAAAGAAACAGGTTGACAGAATGGATCAAGAAAAAGGATCCCACAATATGCTGTATACAGCAAACACATCTGACTCAAAAGAAAACTCATAGATTAAAAGTCAAAGGATGGAAAACAGTATTTCATGCAACAGGAACTCAGAAAAAAGGCAGGGGTAACTATTCTATTTGCAGACAATGTGAACTTCAAACCTAAAATGATTAAAAGTGACAAAGAAGGTCACTACATACTTGTAAGTGGAAAAATTCAAGAGGAAGAGCTAACAATTATAAATATATATGCACCAAAAACAGGAGCACCCAACTATATAAGACAGATACTAATGGACATGAAAAACCAAATACACAAGAACACAATTATTACAGGGGACATTAACAGACCATTGTCACAAAAAGATAGATCAACTAGACAAAATTCAGCAAAGAACTGAATCATTCCTGTGAGCAATTGGACTTAGTAGATGTTTACAGAGTGTTCCATCCAACCACATCAGAATACACATTCTTTTCAGCTGTGCATGGGACATTCTCCAAAATAGACCATATATTATTCCATAAAACATTCTTAAGTAAATGCAAAGCTATTGAAATTATCCCATGCATAGAATTTGACCATAGCACACTGAAATTGGAAATTAATGGCAAAAAATTGCAAAACCTACATAAATACATGGAAATTAAATAACAATCTTCTGAACAACCAGTGGGCAACAAATGAAATTAAAGAAGAAATAAAGCAATACTACAATTCAGTAAAAATGCAGACACAACATGCTGTAATCTGTGGTATACAATGAAAGTAGTCTTAAGAGGGAAATATGTAGCAATAAATTGTCATATCAAGAAAACAGAAGGAGCACAAATAAACAACCTAATGCTTCATCTCAAGCTTCTAGAAAAAGAAGAGCAAGTTAAATGCAAAACTCATAGAAGAGAGGAAATCTTAAAGATTAGAGCAGAAATCAATGCAATTGAAACTAAAAAAAATACAAAGAATTAATGAATCAAAAAGCTG